>JAUCMX010000023.1:17559019-17629019 GCA_033459395.1 Hemibagrus guttatus | reverse complement strand
TGATAACAGGAGCTGGTGTAACTATAAATGGATAAATGTATGATGTCATGTCCAGTACAGTTAGATTTGGTATAAAAGGAATAAAGATAATGGACATTGGGGTGCCAATAATAGCTCTGCTCCGTCACACCTTCTTGTCGTGGATTGTTTTCCCGTAACAGCATGACCTAAGAGTTTTATGATAATCCATACAGTGTAGTATATATTATTGAGCTCAGACACCACCTCGTCTCATGTTGCTCCAATTCTGGAGGAACCTTTCATCAAGCAGGAAGTAAATATTCTTCTTGTGCCAGTATATCTAAGTCATTATCTTTTAAATATATATATATATATTTAAAAAATGGTGCAATTCTGAGATTTTCTCTCTCACTGGGTCAATAAGTTCGACTTCCCAGCAGCACGTTGGAATAATTAATTGGTGGGGGACGTATCACTCGTTTTTTAACGTGAGACTTGGCAGGGTTTAGAGAATAAAAAACGAAAATCGAAGGATGAGTGCTCTGATTTTTTTTATTTCATTTTATTAACCTCAGATAAAGCTGTTTGAGAGAGTAGGGTGCAAATTGGTGGAAAATTTACACTTCCTTCCTTCCTTCCTTTATTTATTTATTTATTTATTTATTTATTTATTTATTTATTTATTTATTTATTTATTCATTCATTTATTTATTTATTTTCTTGTTTGTTTATCCAATCAATTAATTAATTACAAAAATTTGACAAAACACAACTAAATTAACACACACAAATACACACACACACACACACACCCATACAAATGAGCAATCATCTTTAAGAGGTTTTAGCAAAACAATCCTACTCTCACAGCTGAGATATTAGTAAAGAAAATGAAAATACTGAGGATTTACAGAGACAGAGACAGACTGAGAGAGTGAGAGTGCCAGAGTGAGACAGAGAGAGGGTAAGAAATTGAGAGTGAGTGAGTGAAAGAGAAAGAGAGAGAGAGAGAGAGAGAGAGAGAGAGAGAGAGAGAGAGAGAGAGAGAGAGAAGAGAGAGAAAAGGAACCGGAGGGGTCAGAGGGAGAGAGTGAGAAAGTGAGAATGAGAGAGAGTGGGAGAGTGACAGAATGAGAGAGAGAGCGAGAGAGAGAGAGAGAGAGAGAGAGAGAGAGAGAGAGAGAGTGAGTGCCAGAGTGAGACAGAGAGAGGGTAAGAAATTGAGAGTGAAAGGGGAAAGAAAGAGAGAGAGAGAGAGAGAGAGAGAGAGAGAGAGAGAGAGAGAGAGAGAAAGACAGAGACTCTGAGTTTGAGAGAGTCAGAGGGAGAGAGTGAGAAAGTGAGAATGAGAGAGAGTGAGAGAGTGACAGAATGAGAGAGACAGAGAGAGAGAGAGAGAGAGAGAGAGAGAGGGGAGGGGAAGAGGGGAAAAGAGAGAGAAAAGGGGTGAGTGACAAAAAGGTTTGAAAACAGGGGGAGAGGGGGTAAGAAATTGAGGGAGTGGGGAATGAAAGAAAAGTAAAAAAGAGGGGTGAAAGAAAAAGGGAGAGGGGAGAGAGAGAAAAAAACAGAAACTCTGAGTTTGAGAGAGTCAGAGGGAGAGAGTGAGAAAGTGAGAATGAGAGAAAATGACAGAATGAGAGAGAGAGAGAGGGGGAGAGAGAGAGAGAGAGAGAGAATGTGTTTTTAACTAGCGAACCCCAGTCGGTTTCCTCCGTAGGGAATTTGTTGGAGTTAAAAAATCCCTGCAGTTTATCTGGCTGTCTTGTGTCCCGCTCACTCTACTGTTTTGCATGAAGATTATTTTTCATCTGCTGTCTTTATTGTGGAAGTGCAGGATGACAATTTAGACACGTTTTAGACGCACAATAGCCAATCAGAGTGTCCGGTTCAGGAGGAACGTGTGTTTTATCGGCTCTGAACTGGGCACCGTGAAAAAAATTGGGATCCTGTTGGATATTTGAAACTTTCAGCTAATAAATTTTCAGCGCTGTGATAAAAATATTTCCGATGTACAGAACGAGAACGGAAAAAACGGCAGATGCATATAATAAGAAGCATAAAACTGTTGATTATGGACAAACTGGTGTGTTGTGTCTGTGGTGCGTTCAATGAGCCTCTCATTTCCTTTACGTCAGTGAATTAATGCGTATTTTAAGACTCTAGCATTAATTAGCATTCTTTTGAAAATGTGACAGGGAAGTGCTACACTATTCACTGCAATGTGCGAGAACCTTCTTCTCATCTTATTTCAATTCTTTCTCATATAGAGCTGAAACTTTATTTGAAGTGCTGTGAGTGACAAGCTACATTCAACTTAACAATTAGCAGCTGAAGAAGCTACATTCAACCTTCTTGTTTCCTCTTGGCTGACTTTCCACTAAGATTAGCGTCACATAAAAAGCAGGAGCGTCTAGGAGCGAATTCCGTCCAAGTGAAATGTCATCCGGTGTCTAACAGCTCATTTAACATGCCGGGAATTACAGTTCAAATGATATTGGCCTTTAATTGGGGCTGGAAATCTCTGCTGAAATAATGCGCTCATCTTCCTACAGCGAGCCTCTTCTGGTGCGCCTAATGAAGCGTTAGCTGCTAACGAACAAACGTAACAAATATTTTGATAACGATGCTTGGCTTTGCACTTGGGTTTCTAAGACAACAAGTTCTCTGGCACACAAATCAATATTTAGGAACGCTCGAGGCGGCTCTCTTAATTGGGGAGGACGTGCAGGAGGAGTGCAGTTCAGTGACGGGTCGGATGTGTCGGAGGCACGGCTAATTGCTGCTTGTGGTGAAGAGTACAACGTTCGCACCTGCACATCACAACTGACATGGTGACAAATGCCCTAGGGTGTGCTTGTGTGTGTGTGTGTGTGTGTGTGTGTGTGGGTTTCAGTACTGTTTCAGTGTTTAAACCAGGCTGGAGCAATGATAAGAGTATGACATCATATGCATAGAAATAGAGTGGAACAAAAAAAAGTGTGTGTGTGTGTGTGTGTTTGTGTGTGTGTGTGTATTCGAGAGAGAGCTCAATCCATCTGAAAAAGACACTGGCTCCTCAGCGTCCCTGTGGAATAAACTCTCCCTGTACAGAATGGGTACAGTCAGAGAAACTTTACTGAAGTATGTGAGTGTGTGTGTGTGTGTGTGTAGGTTTTTATAGCTAACTGGGACCCAAATGTCTCCACGAGAAGATTTGTCTGGTCCCCATGAGGAACTTTTGTTTGTTTGTTTATTGGTGCTAAATTGTTGCACCTGCATATATATATATATATATATATATATATATATATATATATATATATATATATATATATATATATGTGTATATATATGTGTGTGTGTGTGTGTGTGTGTAGCCTAAATTGCTAAATTGTTGCACCTGCATATATATATATATATACATATATGTGTGTGTATATATGTGTGTGTGTGTGTGTGTGTGTGTGTGTAGCCTACAAAGTTAGTAAAACACATGCATGTGTGTGTGTGTGTACCTGAAATAGGTCAGAATTGCGATGGGATCATCAAATCTCAGAGGAACATCCTCCCTTTTTCCACACACGAGGGAGGATAAATAATCGTGTCCTGTTGGGACGCTCGTCCTGAGATGGTATGGAAATGTCTGCGGCGAGAGAATGAGTCAGCTCGGCTATGCCTTAATGGAACAAAAGTGAAAAAGGCCACTGCAGCAACGTCCTGACGGTGGACATGGAACAGGAAAAAGTCAACTTTCAAACTCTGTATGGATGTACTGCGGCTTCAATAAGTATTGGCACCCTTACTCCTCTTCCGTGTTGTTATTGTAGGGGAGCAGAACTTCGCCGGGATCTTCAAGGGCCTCCGGTCACTCTCAGAGGAAAGCGCTGTCTGATAGCTGCTTAATGTTTTAAAAAAAAAAAGAAGCAAAAAACGTTGGATCGTCCAGGAAGAATTTGCATCAAGATCATGTGACGCTTTAATGACGCTTTAATGGTACGCTCAGTTCAACTCCACTGAAGTGATTACACCACTGCATAAAATTACAACTTTTCACAAATCCCAAAATTTTATGATTCAAACGCATTCCATTTTCTAACTAAAAGAAATGTGGAAAAGCCTTAAAATTAAGAGCATTAAAATTAAAGATATTCCGAATAGTTCTATAACGTAGCTAGCAGCCTGTAGGTGATACACAGGTATGACTGGAGCTTTAAATGACTTGGCACCAGCTACTGGAGTGAGTCTATGTGTGAGGTGTTGAGTTTATTTTTATATATATATATATATATATATTTGAGGAACTCGTAGGAAGCATGGGAAAAAACACTTAGTAAGCAAGATAATTACCTGATGCTGTAGCCTGTTGTTTGAGGACTTGGCACACAACAGGAGTGATATTAGATTCTGCAGGTGCCGCTGAACTTGGCGGAAATGGCAGAGCGCAAGCGAGAGCTGCCAACGAGGTACGGCTCGCCAGGATCATCAAAACCTCCGTCATCTCGCGCCTCTGCGGCACGACAAACTGCACATTTGCGCCTGACTGTTTTCTCCATAAAACACATCATAAGAAGGGGAAGAAGAAATTAAAGTTTGATGGATAACACATATTTGCGCAGCAGATTGTACGTTTGCACAGTCTGACAACATTACAATGCAATCATGTCTAATTTTGTGACAATGCCGCTCGCTCTCTGTGGGGCCGCCGAGACGCAGGAAAAATACAGGAGAGGATGAAGACGAAACGAGTGAGAGAAGGAGACAGAAAGTGCTTTTCAGAAGGCGCCTCATACAGCCGTCTTTTCTTTCCTCGGTTTCATTGTGTCGAGCCAATTCCACCGAGATAAGCCCAGTGTTTGGGTTTTAAGGCGTAGCGTGAATGGGGCTGAGATTGAGCCTGATCTGGAGTGTGTGTTGTGCCAGACGCAGGGTCACGGTGGCACGCAGCCCGGCTTCACTCCGCCTCCTCCGTTTCATCAAGTCGTTATTCGGTGCTCTGACCTCTGACCTCTCTCTGAGCGCCGTACTTCAGCACGTAACACTTGTGGACGTGAGGAACATGTTTCCTTCTGCAGAACATACTTCAGCATGATGAAATACATAGTAAAGCTCTCACGGCTCACAAGGACTCTTTTTTTTTTTTTTGCCTCCTCTTCTGTCCTCAGTCTGAGTGATTTCAGTGTCTAGGACACTTGAGTCTGCTTCCCGTCTCAAAAATTTGACTTCAGTGAATTTTACTGGCACGGATGGATGTTTGTTTCATTCTCACGTTGCCAAACCTTCAAGGAAACATGTGATTAAGAACTTTATAGGATCCTGCACGGTGTGAAATTCTTAACGTGGTGTGAAGATCTTTATTGAAGCCATCTGTGGAAAGGAGCAGAAGCGAGGGTATGAAGGACGGCATCATGCATGGTCTATCAGTCCGAGAGACACGAGCCAGTCCTGGCTGTCTGTTGGCTCTTGGTTGCTTTTCTGGACGGAGTTGTAGGCGTTATTAACGATGTAAAGTTCTGGATTACGATGCAGTACATGTTGAATCTGGTTTGATCACGAAAAATGGGCAAGAAATTTATCTTATCATCCTAAAAGTAATTTGAATCTTGGCCCCCATGTGATTTTTTTCATTGACACGCCCCTAACTCAAAAAGGCGGGGCTAACGAATAAACACTATAGAGGTGCTGAGGAAATGCTGTCAGATTGTCTGCCGCTTATCCGAACTACACTCGGGTCACGGGGAGCCTGTGCCTATCCCAGGCGTCATAGGGCATCAAGGCAGGATACACCCTGGGCGGAGTGCCAACCCATCGCAGGGCACACACACACACTCTCATTCACTCACACGATCACACACTACGGACAATTTAGAGATGCCAATCAACCTACCATGCATGTCTTTGTACTGGGGGAGGAAACTGGAGCACCCGGAGGAAACCCCCGAGGCACGGGGAGAACATGCAAACTCCACACACACGGCGGAGACAGGAATCGAACCCCCAACCCTGGAGGTGTGAGGCAAACGTGCTAACCACTAAGCCACCGTGCCCCCCCCCCGTCAGATTGTGATTACAATAATTCTGACAGGACATATAACCAGCATTTTTATTATATCGATGTCACATGACACTTTAATTACTCCGCCTGAATCCATTCAAACAATTACGTGTCTCTGAATACAAACCAGAAATAAATGTAAGTAAAAATCGAAATCGTTTCTGTTTTTCCAAGAACCGCAAAAAAAAAAAACAACCTGCAGTAAACGTTCATGCAAAAAAAAAAGGTAAAGAGGAAGTACCTAATGTATATAGATTAGAGCATTAAGGAGAAATACTGAATCTCTCAGGCCCTCTTGGGTTTCTCTGGAGGCAGATATAGTGTACAAGCTCCAGAGTGACATTTTATTAAATACAACTCTGCTGTTAACTTGCTGCATCCTAACATCCTGCTGAAGCCAAACTTTACTGAAGGCCAGTTTTATTTATCAGTATTGGAAGTAAACCATCTATAATCTTAAACGAATCTTGAAGCAATGTGTCTTTATCACATACGGGTTTGAATTTTGTAGCTCTTCCCTTCGTGAGGATATACAACTAGAACGTTATTAAGCCGACGGTATTTCTAGACATTTTATTCCGAATTTTATTTCATTCAGATTGAGACTGTTGAAAGAATAAGAAATCGTCATATTAGTTCTAGTACTATTTTTTCGGAGATATTTCCCGACTTCTTTAGAGCCTTATTAAAGACTGATATAAAAGGTTATGACTGGTGAAGGCTAGCTCAAGCAATCTTTTTTACTAATTTATTCATTTGCGCTATCGTACAAATTTAGCATGAATTTCCTTTTCCAGCTGCCACAAGCTCTTATTTTAACATATTTCCCTGGTCTCCCGTGCCTGAGTGTGTATGTGTGTGTGCTGTAAATGGCGAGGCATGAATAACGCCCTCTGTGCGGCTGTATCCATGCCCCAGGGCAGCTGGCTAATGGCAGACTCAATAAGCGCAAACTTCAATGCTACAGCAGAACTATATCAGAGTGAGTCATGGACTACAAGGTGTATAAAACAGCGCAATTACCCCTCAGTGCTTCTGTTTCATGTTTCATACCGTTCGCACGGCCTCATTCCGGCTGCTTTGGCCAAGTGAATGCAGGGGAATTTTTGATTAACCGAATCCTCCTGAGATTGTAATGTTTATATACAGATTTAGTAAATGAATGCAGATGGATAGTAAAGCTGAGACGGATTTTGTGTGTTTTGTGTGTGTGTGTGTGTGTGTGTGTGTGTGTGTGTGTGTGTGTGTGTGTGTGTGTGTGTGTGTGTGTGTGTAAGAGGGAAAAAGAGAGTGCAGTCCAACTCTCTATCCCTTTCAGCAGTTACTTTACTCTGCTTTTATTTTTACGACTGGCTGTTTTGGCGTCCCACTGGACCGCTGGGGGAAATGGACTTCTAGCTCACTTTCTATACATCACTACTGACACTGATGGTCTGAGCTCTGGGTTGGAGTCCCACATCTGATGCTTTATTAAAAATCAATTATTTAAGATCCCTCCATTGATGCATCTATTCATCATCCCTAATTGCAGAAAAACAGGAAGGGACCGGGATTCTTCCAGGGAAGCGCTCTTCTTCTTGATCAGGCTTGTCATGCTGATGTCCTGAAGTGACGTCTCGGCGAATTTCCGTTTTATGAAGATGGCAAAACTCTGAAGCACAGCAGGGAGCTTTGCTGCTTCACAGCTCCAGTTTCCTCCCGTCTCCCAAAAACATGCCCTTAAATTGCTCTAATGTGCGAATGTGTGTGAAAAGTGCTCTGTGATGGACTATTATCCCAGCCAGACTCTGGATCCAGTGAATGAATGAAAATAAATGGAAAATGGAAATGCCATCATGTGGGATTCTCAGCCATTAAAGTTTGAGGACTAGTTGCTAGGTTGAAGGCAATACCGTCGACAGAATTAAATATTTAGTTATGCCTCAGTGTAGGCTTATCCTACACTGGCAGGTTAAGTTCGATTAAAGCTCCAACTTAGGCATCAGTTCTTTAACAAATATTAATATTAAAACATTAAAAATCTTCATACATGGTGAAATCCACTGAATTACTAGTTACCTGGTTTGAGCGAGCAAAAAAAAGTTGCTCTCTGTCAGAGATAAGCTGTTGATGTGACATAATTCTGGGGCCCTTACTGCCCCGTTTATCTCTACAGACTTATTACTGTACCTAGTGGTCAAAACAGGAACTGCAACAAATTAATGGCGTCCATGAGGGAAGGAGGGGTGGAGTGAGGGGGTGGGGAAAGGGTGCATGGTGTTGGGGGTGGGGGAGTGGGGTGTTTTGACATTTAGCAGCAACAGACAGATGTAGTATTTTTAAACCATACCAATCTGGCAACCCTGTGATTAAGGTTGCCAGATTGGCAACAAGGTTAGTTTAAAAAACTTGTTGGTTCAGAAATACTTTGCGTCAAATTATTGTTGAGTAAATTACTGGAATTCAATCTAATACAAGGTGGTAATGGTGCTGGTTATGCCGGTAATAGTGATGGTGATGCTGGAGGTAACAGTGCTGGTTATAATTGTGATGGCGGTGATAATAGTGATGGTTATGTTGGTGATTCTGGTGGTGATGCTGGTGGTGATGGTAGTGGTAGTGTTGGTGATGGTGGTCATGGTGATGGTGATAGTAGTAGTAGTGATGATGGTGGTTGTAGTAGTAATGGAGATGGTGGTCATGATGCTGGTGGTAGTGATGGTGGTGGTGATGGTGCTGGTAGTGGGGATGATGGTGATGCTGGTGGTCATGGTGCCAGTGGTAGTGATGGTGTTGGTGGTGGGGTTTATGCTGGTGCTAGTGGTCATGGTGCTGGTGGTGGTGATGCTGGTGGTCATGGTGCTTTTGGTAGTGATGGTGATGGCAATGGTGATGATGGTGGTGGTATTGGTAGTGGTGATCATGCTGCATGTGATGGTGGTGGTGCTGATGGTCATGGTGATGGTGGTGGTAATGGTGATGGTGGTGGTAATAGGGATGTGGTGTTGGTGATTCTGGTAGTGATGCTGATGGTATTGGTGCTGGTGGTCATGGCGTTGGTGGTAGTGATGGTGTTGGTGCTGGAAGTGGTGATGATGGCAGTGGTAATGGTGGTGGTAATAGCGATGGTGGTGTTGGTGAGTCTGGTGGTGATGTGGAAAGTGATGGTAGTGGTGGTATAGGTAATGGTGATCATGGTGCTGCTGATGGTGGTGGTGCTGGTGGTATTGATAATGGTGGTCATGGTGATGGTGGTGGTGCTGATGAGAGCAAATTATTGGAATTCACTCTAATACAAGACAGAGACAGAAGTCAGGGTAAACATGTTCATATCTAGAATCTATCTACATGTGAGTGATTGTTTCAAAAAATTGTTCCATATCCATCAAATCTAGGCACTGACTGTATGCAAATACGTAAACTCTATGAAGTCATCACTTTCTATATTTATGACCTTGTGGTTATGGTTGTGTTTTGGCATGCGGGAACATATGAAACATGGGGAGACATGAAACTAAAGGTGTTTCTGCTGTCTCAGTTAAAAGCAATAATCAATGTGAACGCCAATAAAACTGTCTCACTGAAAAGCTCACTTTCTGAAGGGGAAAAGATGTGATATTAGCTTCTGGTCTTGTGAGCCAATAGAAAATAGGAAGCAGGGCCATAGTTAAAGTGCAGGGTGCTTCAGCCTTGTTAGTAATCTTCTCATCACATCTTCAATAGAGATGACAAAATAGTGGTCTTTTTCTTCCATATTTGAGGTTAATGTGGATTAATGGATTAATGTGGATGGTTAATTTTCCTGTCTGCCCTAATGTATTGGAATTGGGTCATTTCCTCTGCACAGGAAAAGATTTCTTATTTCACTTCCCTCTGCGATGACGCATTTCGTTATGATTCATAAGAATCGCTTGTGAAGGATCGTCATAATTGATCATAGCTGCGTGATGCTAATAATGAAAAGGTGGTATGATGGCTGTTCTGCCCTCCTGCTGAACTGTGAGGACGAGGAACTACGCTAATGGCAAAGTCTTCGGGTGACTGGTGTGAAAGCAGACATGAGTAATCAAAACGGGTAGACAGGAAGTATCACTTGGAAGTAAGTGTGTCTTGACCTTGAGGCTGATGTTATGCTAGATGTTTTTCGTCACATGTTGCTTAGCCTAAATCTCTGCTGGTGGATTGTTTTGTTGTTCACCTAAATTTTAGCAATGTACAAAAGTTACACAATAAAAGATTATGATAATGCCATAAGTTTTTAAGCCTAAGCTCCGCCCATGCTGACCCAAAGATCACTCTCAGTAGAATCAGGAGCTGTATACAGACTCAAACTCCTGTTCTAGCACCATTTACTCCTGTAGCTCTACATCGTTCTCTCCCGTCTGCATTTATCCAGCGTCTAATCTATGATTTACCTGCACTGATCCTTGTATATCAAACATGAAAAGCCATATCTGAACAGAACGCCACAGACAGATTGCTGTCGAATTCCCCCTCAGGCCCGTGACAGGAGACCTGATAAAGGAAGAGACAGAGGAGGAAGGGATTAGAAACAGAAGGAGGGACATGAAAGTCACACTTTTGCAGACTTTGTTTATTTGATTTATGTATTTTTGGTATTTTCCACCGCAACAGTGTTTATGTACATCCCCAAAGGCAGTGAAGTAAATTGAAAGACAGAGAGATGAATTCAGACAGATAGGATTGTTTGTTTGTCTCAGAAAATGCTGGTAGTGTCTCAGTGCCATAACATTACAACCTCCTGCCTAGTGTAGCCTCCCTCTCCTACCACCAAAACAGCTCTGACCTGTCGAGGCATGGACTACACCTGACCTCTGAAGTTGTGCTGTGGTATCTGACATGCTAGCAGGAGATCCTATAAGTCCTGTAAGTTGTGAGCTGGGATCGTGTATTAACTTCTTGAGAGAGAATACAGAGAATGGTGAAGGAAAGACTTGTTTGGTGTATGTTCTCTAAATTTAACAATATCCTTTTTTACTATAAATGGATAAAAAGTACATGTTCTTTCGTCCATGCGTTCCTCCAGAAGGACAAGCTGAAGAGCTCTTATTAAAAGTCCTAGATTTTTAATAATGATGATCAGGTACAGTTCACAAATATGATTAATACATAGACAAAGATTCCAAGTCACACATCTGACTCCGTTCTTCTCCTGCTCCATGATTATTTCTGTACAATTTGAAATTATTTGCCCAAGTCTTATCCGGAAGATGAATGTAATAAATCCTGCCTTGTTCTGTCTGTATGTCTGCAATTATTTTATTCATGGGAAAAAAATGGCTGGAAACGACTGGTTTCTATTTGACACCCACTATTACACCGTTAATCCAATTTAGTCACACTGTCTCTACACAGAAGTCGGCTGAAAATTGAGGTTAATCGGAATGAATCTGGAGGCCAAAGGAGTGTGTAAGAATTTCGAGGAGACATTCGCTTCATAAATGAATTAAGTTATTAGTACGTCCTTATATTTGGAGCCGATCGCTGACTCGGATGCACAGATGCTAGCTCATTAAGCCTTTAAACATCGCTTTATACATCATATTTCGTCCCTCGGGCTGCTTTCGTGGCATCGTGGCACCTGTGTCGGCTTCGGAAAAGTAAAAAAGTAAAATAAAAAGGGAACATTCAGAAAAGAAAGGCACTGAGTGACAATTCACACCGAATGAATTTGCATCTCCTCCTGAGAGGATCAGTAGGATCTGATTGAATCCACTGAGGCTGAACATATTATAGCACACAAGGGCTAATGGAGGCACAACCCCAAAATCATTGCTTCACCGCCAGGCTGTGGTCCTGAATCGCCATGACAGACCTATGTGTTTCACAATGTAGCTCTAATATGTCATATGTCTAAAAAATAGATCAGCCCTGATTGGTTAGGAGGCGTGGTTCATTTTCTATAATAGGAGCTCTGACACAGATTTTTTAGATATTGTATTGATTGGTGGTGGTGGTGGTGGTGGTGATGGTGGTACTGGTAAAGGTGGTGGTAATAGTGATGGTGATGGTGGTACTGGTAATGGTGGTGGTAATAGTGGTGGTGATGGTGGTACTGGTAAAGGTGGTGGTAATAGTGATGGTGATGGTGGTACTGGTAATGGTGGTGGTAATAGTGATGGTGATGGTGGTGGCGGTGGTAATGGTGGTGGTAATGGTGATGGTGGTGATGGTGGTAATGGTGATGGTGGTGGCGGTGGTAATGGTGGTGGTAATAGTGATGGTGGTGATAATGGTGGTGGTAATGGTGGTGGTAATGGTGATGGTGGTGGTGGTGGTAATGGTGATGGTGGTGGCGGTGGTAATGGTGGTGGTAATAGTGATGGTGATGGTGGTGGCGGTGGTAATGGTGGCGGTAATAGTGATGGTGATGGTGGTGGTGGTGGTAATGGTGATGGTGGTGGCGGTGGTAATGGTGGTGGTAATAGTGATGGTGGTGATAATGGTGGTGGTAATGGTGGTGGTAATGGTGATGGTGGTGGTGGTGGTAATGGTGATGGTGGTGGCGGTGGTAATGGTGGTGGTAATAGTGATGGTGATGGTGGTGGCGGTGGTAATGGTGGCGGTAATAGTGATGGTGATGGTGGTACTGGTAATGGTGGTGGTAATAGTAATGGTGATGGTGGTGTCGGTGGTGATGGTGGCGGTAATGGTAATGGTGATGGTGGTACTGGTAATGGTGGTGGTAATAGTGATGGTGATAATGGTGGCGGTGGTAATGGTGGTGGTAATGGTGATGGTGGTGGCGGTGGTAATGGTGGCGGTAATAGTGATGGTGATGGTGGTACTGGTAATGGTGGTGGCAGTGGTAATGGTGATGGTGGTGGCGGTGGTAATGGTGGTGGTAATAGTGATGGTGATTATGGTGGTAATGGTAATGGTGGTCATGGTCCTGGTTTTGCAGGCAATATTGATGATGATGATAATGGTGATAATGATGCTGGTGAGTGTGGTGGTAGTATTAGTGATGGTGGTCATGGTGTAGATGATAGTAGTGGTGATATTGGTGATGGTAATGGTGGCGGTAATAGTGATAGTGATGGTGATTCTGGTGGTAATGGTAATGGTGGTCTTGGTGCTGGTTATGCAGGTAATATTGGTGGTCATGGTGCTGGTGGTGATGGTGCTGCTCATGGTGGTGATTCTGGTCGGGGAGACGTGGTGGTGGTTATGGTGTGGGGGGTGATTCTGGTGGTAATTGTGGTGATGGTGGGATCTTGGTGATGGGTTATTGCAATGGTATATTGGTGGTATGGTGTGGTGGTGATGGTGTGCTATGGTGGTATTCTGGTGTGGCTGGTGGGGTTATGGTGTGGTGGTGGTAATTCTGGTGGTGAATGGTGTGGTGATGGTGGTGATGCTGATGGGGATGATGGTGTAGGTACTGGTGGGGCAAGGATGGTGATTTGAAAAAAAAGGTGCTGATGGTGGTTATGCTGGTGGTGGTCATGGTGCAGGTAATGGTGCTGATGGTGGTTATGCTGGTGGTGAGGATGGTGCAGGTACTGGTACATGTGGTAAGGATAGTGATGATGGAGATATAAATAATAAAAAACACTTCATTGTCGCATTTCATCAGGATCTTGTGGACATGTAAGAGGATTTGTACTGCTCACGGCCAGAAGAGCAGATATCTTGAGAACCTTTTTCTCCCTGTACTTTCATTCTTTCTCTTTCTCTCCATCTTTATCTCTGTGCTGCAGTTGATGCCCACAGCCAGTGCTGTTCTCTTGCCGAGACTGAGAAACATCCCCAATTAGAGCCAGATGGAAGAAGATGAAGCCACTGAAGGATAGAAATGAAGAAAAGAGAGAACGACTCAGAAAAAATAAAGTAGAGGAGGCGGTCAGATTGAAAGAAATGAGAAAAAGAGAGTGGCAGTAAGATTGATATTGACTTTCCAAGCTCCCTCTTTTACATTTTTTTGCTCTCTGATCATACAAAACAGATTATTTGAAATGACTTGAGCTTGTTCATGCATTCTACCAGATATGAAAAAGAGGATGCTGATCGATACAGTGAGCTAATCGAACCAGCAACTGACCCTGGATCCAGCGAGCTCTAGCTTTGATTTTAGAATAGAACATGAACTGATGAACGCCAAAAAAAGAGCAAATAATTAGCTGAAGATTTAGGAGACCAGGGAATTGTTACGGTTTTCCATCGTCTGGGCTTGAGTCATATTTTTTTCTGGATGCTTGGTTCCACATTAAGTTAATTATCACAGCATGAATGCGTCTGAAAAGATGTAAAGTGCTGTTGAGGGAAAGTGAAATGGTGCCCAAAATGCAGGATATTCACAGTTATTAGGGCTAATATGGAAAAATATGGAGAAGTGCAGAGGGAATGAGCAGGAAACAGATAAATAATCAGATTCAGGGATGCGAGAGAGCATGCGGCGGAAAGTAAGAGATCATTCTGATCGCAGCTCTTAGCCGGTGTGTGTGTTTTTACTCTTTTTTTTTTTTAACTTAATATATTGCAGTATATTATAGTTTAAAGCAGGGGTCAGAGCAAAGGAAGACGGGGTTAATCGAGAAAAATCCATGATCAATATACAATACACAGCAGAGATGGGAAAATTAGTAGCTCGGGTTCACAGGACAAGCAGATTTTCAATTAAGTGGGTTTTTATTGTTGTTCCTCTGTACGTTGTAGCTTCTATACATTGGAAGGAAATGGTGCAGCACATAAGAGTACACAAGACTACATAAAGTGAAGAATAAATACACAGAGCACACTCTGTTTCGGTGTCTGATCCAGCTTTAAAGTACAGGTTAAGGTGTAGTGGTATTATGTCCTCTGGCTTAGGTGTTTGTGTTGCCCAGGTGAGTGCTGGGAGGCAGCAGAAGGATGACAGCCTCAAGGGTTAAAACCATTGAGAAGCCTGCTGGTGGTGGGATGGATGCTTTGGGACCTTCTTTCAAATGGAGTCCATGAGATGGATGAGAGGCATCAGTTGCAATAATGGTGGCTTTGAGGATGCTGAGGTTGTTGTATAAGGTGTCAACGGTGGCAAGATAGGGCTGATGGGTCTTCTTGCCTAAACAGGTGGTGTTGAGAGTCCAGAAGAGGTCTGCTTCAATTAGTTTAATTGACCAATTAGTTCCTCAGGAGCTCTTAGTTATACAATTCCTCATGACAATAAACAGCTGAAGAAATGACATTATTTACTGTCCAGTGTCACCCAAATGAGGATGAGGTGCCCTTCTGAGCCTGGTTCCTCTCAAGGTTTCTTCCTCATATCATCTCAGCGAGGTTTTCCTCATCACCATCCAAACAACAAACTAATCCACCGAATAAGGGAACGCACAAGGTCAACAAAACAATGACGGTGCAGGAAACCTTGATAGTATTTATTTGTCTTTTGTCTGAATGATGTTTATTAAATTCAAACCAAGAGCAACATTAGATATAATATACACTGAGCTGCCGGTTTATCAGTTATATATTTATAGTACCTAATAAACTCACAGCTCAGTGTGTTCCCCCGCTCCAGTGCACTCTAAATGCGTCTGCAGTCGGAGCACAAAAAGAGACTTATCTAATGAATAGCTTGTGCCACGATCAGGTCGAGGCAGCACTGAGCTCTTAGCACAACCCCAGTGTGGACCGTGACACTTCATTTTACAGCATAAACATCGTTAAATTAGGTTTCTGATACAGAATTCAAATGTTACAAAACCTTCTGAAGTGTGTTATTAGGCTTATGTCACGTCAGGGAAATGAATTTGCGTACACCGGCTGGAGAAAGTCTGAAGACTGACACCGCAGTGGATCTGTTGCATTCTTGTGAGATTTTTCTCTTTTTTTTTGTAAGAATGCTGAAAATGTGACTCACAAGTATTGTTACATCACCACATTTAAGAGCCAATCATATTTGAATATGCAAATGAGTGGAAAAAGTGTAGATGCTGTACTGTGGAGTATTTATTCTGTTCAGTGGGACTTAATAAGTCATTTAAGACAAAATCTAAAAAGGTTATCATGAAAGAAGCATAATCTGTCTGAACTGTTGAGCGTGATCGTTAATGCAATTTGGATGAAATGGAACTAAAAGTTAAGGAGGAAGAGGAAGGAAGTTTTTCCACTGCATGTAGCTTATAGAGAGAGACTTTGGGAAAAGAGTGAGAACAAGTCAAAGAGCTCATTCAGGACTTCAGAAAAAAATCTTTAGCTCTCTTTCCTGTTCAGATTCAACATTCGTCTGTTGTACATTATGTATCTAAGAGAAATGTTGAGAAATACCCAGGAGCTTCAAGAGAGGCTTTCTGGAGGCACTTCTGACTTCTTTATCTTTTATTCCTAAAGTTTTTATCACGACTAATAAACTGTTACTTCTAGTACAAAGCCATTGCGTTGGGTGTTAATAAAAATTTGATAAATGAATTAGATAAATGGCTGCAAGTTGCTATAATGGCCTTTGTGTGTGTGTGTGTGTGTGTGTGTGTGTGTGTGTGTGTGTGTGTGTGTGTGTGTTTGTGAGTGAGAGAGACAGAGAGAGTTATAGAGCTGTATTGTGCTGAGAAAAGGGCAGGATGGAGAGTTGTATAACTGATGTGATCCTGATCCTGAGCCACCCTGTTAAACTGCTGTGTAGTGAGATGGGATCTCACACACACACACACACACACACACACACACACACACACACACTGCTCTCTAAAACAACGTTATTGTTGGGGTGGTGGTAGCTCAAGGGGTTAAAGCTCTGGGTTGTTGATCAGGGTTCAAGCCTCAGCACTGCCAAGCTGTCACCATTGGGCCTTTATGGAAGGCCCCTAAACCCACCTCCTTGCTTCAGGGGTGCTGCATCATGGCTGACCCTGCACTCTGACCCCCAACCCTCCAAAGATAGAGGGATTTCACTGTACAGTAATGTATATGTCATACATAAAGGCTACTTAACTTAAATTGCTGAGGTCTAAGTGGAATAAAACACTTGCTGATATTTGTAAATATTCAACATCTGGGTGATCACAGTAATGCACCATGATGCTGTTGATTATTTTCTTTTATCAGCACAACCCCAAGTGTCAGGAGTGGATGCCTCCATATGTACAGAATCCAGACCCAAATCTACTGGGCCCTTGAGCAAGGCTCTTAACCCTCAGTTGTGTAAAATGTGATTAAATATAAGTCCTTCAGGATAAGGGCAGCTGCCAGAATGCTTTTAGAACATCCAGCTTGCTGTTAGTTGCATGTGGACTAAAAAGATGGTGTAGATATCTCCGCCAAGAAGTTCCGTCCAAAATAATAAGCCGTAGCATCATAAAAGCCGCATCGCGTGGTAACCGCCTCATCGTCATGGCATGACAGCCAGGTAAAAGTGATAGTGGGATTGTGGGACGCACGTATATATATTCGCATCCAGACGTACATCACGAGTGTGCAACACCTCTCTACTGCATGGCTTCACTGCTGCTGCTGTAGTTGTCAGCGTGTGCAGCCTGACAGCTCTGCGCTAACCTCTGCTTTCACGTGACTACGAAACACGCTCGCATTCAGATCAGATAGAAAATTCACTGGGATGCCTTCTTATTTGACCTGCGTTTCAAATCCATGTCATTCCAGCACCGAACAAAATAATGATACATGGTAGGACCGGCTGTCTGATTTCTTGTCTTTCTGTCTATGTTTTGCTATGTGAAAGCCATTTTCTGAGCCTGAGACAGAAAGGAAAGGAGCCCTCATTATGAGCTGGAGGAGGACATTTTAGATAGACAGACAAAGAGAGAGAGAGAGAGAGAGAGAGAGAGAGAGAGAGAGAGAGAGAGAGAGAGAGAGAGAGAGAGAGAGAGAGAGAGAGAGAATGAAAGGAGACAATGTGCTTTCAGTTCTTGGATTAGAGATAAAGCTTTGTACATTGTGGATTGTTCCAGTGCTTTATAGCTCCACTATTGTGTACTGATGAATGTAGTGTAGAATAGGCGGGTCATTACTGTGTGCCCTCAACCTATATAGAAGTTTTTTGGGGTCTAACTCTAGCTGTATTTCTACAGTAACTCTTTTTCCCCAACATTGTGCTAGTACTGACTTACTCTCCATTACCATCAACTAGGGTCATTAAGAGCTTCGAAGTAAATGAGATTAAAAATGTTTTAAGAAGTAAAATAAAATACTATGTGGTACAGTGGTGCTGCAGGTACTGCTTGCACAGCTCACAGGGTTCTGTTTCGATCCTGGACTCGGGTTATTGTGTTCTGTTTCATGTAATCTTCATGCATCAATGTGGATTTTGTTATTCCGGTTTTCCTGACCTCTTAAAAACATGTTTCTATATGCTAAATTAACTATATGTGTAAATGTGTGTGTGTGTGTATATGGTGCCAGGGGATGTTCCCTCCTCATCCCCACGATTTCGCAGTACAGACTCTGGATCCATCGTGATTCTGACTAGCTAAATTATGACCTCTGTGTATTGTGTAGTTTGTGCCAATCTTTCGGTGTGTATTAGTGTACTAGCTTTGTTTGTGTGTAAACCTGTGTAACTGTTCCGTCTATGAAATACCAAGAGCTTTCCCAACGCTCAAACATGCAATATCTTTCCATTACACATCACATTATTTCATCTCCATGGTCTTTAATATTCTTTTCACCTGCAGCTCAAAGAAACGCCTACAGAAAAAGCCACTATATATCTATAAAGGCGAAGATGGACTGCCATTGTTATAGCCGTAACGCTTTGCTGTATTTCACAGGACAACTACAACATCAAGCTGTCGGCTGCGACGTGGAGCTTGGCAGCTCTCGCGTTTTGTTTTGTTTCTTCCTGCCCTGCCTCTCGTGTTCTTTATTGCCATGTTGTAGATCGTGAAAAGCACATAAACAAGATCTGTGCTGTGTGGTCTGCGTGGTGCGTCGTAAATTACGCCGCAGCGCTGTCACACCTCGGGGCAATTGGAGACGCAATGTCTCATAAGCAAAGTGTCATTCACATCATGTGGCAGGAATGTAGATTTGTGCGTGTGCTCATCTGCATGCGTCTGCACTAGACGGTCTGTAGACATGCCTGTGTCTGGACAATAGGGACTTTTGATCATTTTGTGATTAATCAGTAATTACTGGTGATTCATTTGATCATCGTGTGAGTCTGTAGCGATTAAAGTCCTCAAACATCTGCGTTTTCATTCATATGATTGACCACATGGAGGAATATCTGAGATACCCAAAAGTTGTAATTGAGAATAATGGAAATGAGACAGAGGACACTGTTCGATGCGATCAGAGCTAAAAGACTTGTGTTGTGATGGAAAAACCCCCAAGCACGGATAATCACATAATGGAAATGTTAAGAGCTAACAAAACCTCTCACTTTACCTTGTTTTACTGTGCAGTTTCCTGACTGCACTTTCTAATTTTATTTTATTTTTTTTCATTTTCTTCTTCCACTGTCCTGTTTCTCCTGCTTCATCTCTGGACAAGTGTTCCCCCTGATCACTGTTCCCATTTGTCCTTTGTCAAAAGTCGTGTTTGTTTCTATCGATCAATTTGTTCCCCGTTCTTTCCATTCCAAAGCCTTGCATGTTAATCCGTGATGGTAACATTTGTGTTCTGCTTTCCTTATTCCTGATTATCTCAAGGTCATGGAGAAGCCCAACTAAATCCTCCACGCCCTTTCATGAAGCTCTGTGTCTCCAAATATTAAAACACATCCTTAAACACATGACACAATATGTCATAAAAACACAGGTTAGCTATAGTAGACTTTTCTTTCGCTCTTTTTTTGTAAAAGTGAAGCTTCTATCTTCTTATCTCTGACTTGATCCCTGCTTTGAACTCTCTTTGGATTCTGCTGGAGCAATAGACACCACATAATCTCATCTGAAGCACTGAACCAAGGTGATAACACTCGAAATGCTATACGGGCTTCCTGTCCCTCTCC
Source organism: Hemibagrus guttatus (assembly GCA_033459395.1). NCBI lineage: Eukaryota > Metazoa > Chordata > Actinopteri > Siluriformes > Bagridae > Hemibagrus > Hemibagrus guttatus. Next base: position 17,609,139 of record JAUCMX010000023.1, on the reverse strand, counting down.
ATACTCCTGTTTTTCTCTCTGTTTTTTCGTCTCATGTTTTCTTTTTGTTTATCTATAGCCCTGTTTCTGGCCTTCTCAATTTTTCGCTTTCTTTCTCTAAAGGACAACGAGGATTCTGGCTGGAGTCAGGAGGACTGCTTGTTTCAGAGGGTTCAATTACAGGCACCGGTAGCTAAGTGCTTAAAGGGTTTAGGCTGCTGGGTTAAAACTCAAGAGGTCTTGAGTTCAAATCCCAGCACCACCAAGTGACCACTGTTGGACCCTTGAGCAGAGCTCTCAAAGCATGCGAATTTTTTTTTGTTGGGATAAAAGCATCAGATAAGATAAGAGTGATGGGCTGACCATTAATCACTAGTCAAAACTGATCTGATACCAAAAAAACAATCCAAAATCAACCGGGCCAATACACGGCATGGTAAACTAACAGAGGTCGAATTGCTGAGAAAACAAACAAGCCATGGCAATGGTTTGTGGCTGTGACAGATCAAATCCCCATTTCAGACAAGTGGCCTCTGAAGCTGAAAAATCTCAGGGGTCTGTGAGCAATAATTGTCCAGTCAGTGTTTGCCTAACTGAGGCACCTGAGAAATGTGGTTCTCTTCAGATTATGAGTAAGATATACATGAGTTTAAGACTGTAAAACCTCAGCTTTCAGAGCTGCACATCCTGAGTTCTTGTATGTGCTCTCTCTCAGCACACTCATCACAAAAAAGAGACAGGAAACCCCTACGACTATCCTTCTACACCCCCTATACCACAGGGTGTCCAATCATATCCACAAAGGTTTTTGTTTCATTTCATTCAAGCAGGAGCAAGACCTGACTCCACCTTGCTAATTAGCTGCTTTTGGCTTTCATTAGACTCAGGTGTGGCTTCTGGCTTTTGGTGGGAATGAAAACCTGCACCCACACCAGCCCTTTCCTGATTAGATTGGACACTCTTGCTTTATACATTTACAACATTAACAAATGCCTGTAAGCTGCACAGTGCACTAAGTATTCATACTAGACTGACAGACAGTAAAAATGAGTGGGATTGAGATCATGCAAATCATCCAGCTTAAAGGTATTACAATCAAATGCCCTTTAACTCAGTGGGAAAATTCCCATGTAACCGTATGCCGAATGGGATTTATCTGAACTTGCTTGACTTGCTCGTTTATTTAGCAGCATCTCAAGAAGGTACGCTGTGCATTTGTCCTTGCCTATATGCTTGACACATGCGATCAAGTTAAATCTCTTTTATTCGTACGGCTCTTCGATCACGCTTGAGTTTGAATGCACTTGCAAAGCACTGTTGCTGAAAAAAGAAAAAATTCTTTGTTATAGAAAATATAAATTCTATAGGTTATAAAACATAGCAGACCCAGAGTTTTCCTATGTGAAGCAGCAGCATTGGGGAATTGAGGATTATACACTCACTCAGGTGGATTTGAAGAACCTGTTAAACAACTACAAGGATCAGAGTGATGCTTTAAAATCACTCTTGTGGAGAATCTCTGTAATGGGGTCATCTGGGCTTGGTGGCTCTTGAAAGCTGTTTCTTCCCTATTTTTGAAAACCACCTTGAAAACCTTTGCCATATTTTTGACAAATCGCCTTCTCATTAGCGAGCTCAGACAGGAGAAGAAATTCACCCTTAGTCACACAGAAGCAAAGGTCCTCCAGCCTACTCTTGACATAGTGTAGATATTACAAGATATTTCTGCAAAAAAAAAAAACAACAACAACAAATAAATAAATAAATGTTTCCCTTGTCAGTGCTAGCTGTGGGCACCATTTCATTTTCAGCAGTGTGGGCACGGTAAACCAGAAGAGAGGCCTCTTTACAGCTCTTCTGGGCTGCTAGTTGGACATGGGTTCGGTGTGTACGGCTCTATCATTACTCTATTGTTGGAACTGAAATGTCACAGCACTAATATGACCCATGTCTTCAATGACATTCAGCATTACATTCTGGGGCAGGGAAATACAATTTAGATAGTTGCTTAAGACAGTATGTACAGAGGATTTCATAAAAGGTTCCAAGCAGAACTCTGTTATAAAGATAGTAATCGTTTAACGAGCCCTTGAGGAACCTTCAGTACACTGTTCAGGGTTGTGGAAGATCCAGAGTCTAGCATATGAATGCTGAGCCTGAGGCAGGGATACGGCATGGACGGGATGCCAATCGATCACAAGGTTCTTGAGGTAAAAAGCTTTACCAAATACATCTAAATTGATAATTATAATATTTATATACATAATACATTCCTCTCATTGCCATGGCCCGGATTCAATTCCCGGGCAGTGAGCTAACCCAGCCATTGAAGAGTTAACTCTCAGTGGCGGTCTCAAGCCCGGATAAAATGGGAGGGTTGCATCAGGAAGGGCATCTGGCGTAAAACCTGTGCCAAATCGAAACATGCGGACCAACTGATCCACTGTGGCAACAGGGAGCAGCCAAAAGAACAGCAACAGTAACATATACATTCATTCATACAGGTAAGTTCTCATTTTGAGGAAAAAATGGCTCCATTTCAAGCCCAAGTTCCTGGGAAAGACTCTGGATTTGAGAGCAACTTACGTTTGGTCTCATTTTATACAACTGAGCAATTGAAGGTTAAGGGTCTTGCTCAGGGCCACAGCAGTGGTAGCTTAGTGGACCTGGGATTCAAACTCACACCCTTCCAATCAGTATTCCAGTGCCTTAACCACTGAGCTACCACATTCCTCCCTGCACCCCTGACCAGAATAAAGCGGTTAATGAAGATCAGTTAGTGACGATGAATCAATTAGTGTTTCCCTTTTAGAGGGCTTCAAAAGCTAAATAAAACCCTTTACTATACTATAATAGAGTACACGGTAAAAAAGTAATGTAAAAGAGTTCATCAGGGTTTCTTCTGATGGTTAAGATTGCACTTCTCGGAATCATTCCTGATAGCAAAGCTAGAAACAAACTCAAGAACAAACTGGGTGTGCTAGATGGAGTCTAGCAGTATGCATGCTAATATTTCTGCTCATAAAGGAGCTCTGGTTATCACATTTTTTCTCTCTTATATAAATGATGTTATAAAATTGCCTTGTGCCTGTGTCTTTTAGTTTGAAATTTGCTGCAACGAGAGCACGAATCATTTCTTTTCTTTTTCAGCACCGGAATTCTGATACATTTCAGAAGCATTGCTAACACTATTGACAAGTGATACAGACAGATTAACCAGATCAGCAACAGCGAAGATTACCACCGAGCACGAAACAGCCTCAAAAATGAACTTTGATTTGATTGCGAAGCCGACGTAACGCTGTTCTCTCTGTGCTCCATAAAGAGTGACAAAGTCATTTTAACTTTCTATGTTTCACTCATTTATTTCCATCTCTCCCGGTCCCTTTTCCCTCTACATGGTTGTGTGTGAGACTGTTGTGTGAAATCTAATCAGGTCTTTTTTTTTTCTCCTTTAGTATTAGCAGCCGCCTCTGCACCTTCGTTCTCGCAACCCCCAGTGCTGCCTCACGAACCTCACAGTGTCCAAACTTCACTTCTCAGTGATCACACTGTTCCTGCTCATACCTTTATTAGCTCCTCTTTTGCTCTTTGTAGCATTCTCTTTCTCTCCGTCCGCTATCTAATTTGTACCAGAGTTGACCAGAACAGTGGGTGGTTCTCTCGAGAATGTGCTAATGCTGCTGCTTCATACTGAGACAGAATCTCCTCCAGCGATTTCTTTTGCTTCTCTCTCACCAGTGGATTCTGTCAGTGGCGTCTCTGAGGCAGAGCTTGGTCTCACATAAAAACACTATCACTGCTAAAACACCTGGCTCACATGGGTACTTTCGGTTAGTTCACATGGTTACTCTTTTATTGGTGTAGTTGCCTGCTGAAATTAGCAATAACCCTTGTTTTGTGTATTGCTTAGCATTCTATTGCTCTAAAGGGGGTAGAGCGTTTTCGTATTTAGCGCCTAGACTTTGGAACAGTCTTCCTGACAGTGTTCGGGGCTCAGACACAGTCTCCCAGTTCAAACGTAGACTAAAGACATATCTCTTTAGCCAGGCATACATTTAATACATCTGATAACCTTGTACTTCAATACATCTGATTAAATGCACATTATCATCTAGTAAGCCTGCTAATATTATGAACAGCAGCTACGCTAATTACTTTCCCTTTGTTTCATCTGTCACCCAGATGAGGATGGGTTCCCCTTTGAGTCTGGTTCCTCTCAAGGTTTCTTCCTAATACCATCTAAGGGAGTTTTTCCTTGCCACAGTCGCCTGAGTCACCTCAGGCTCGCTCACTGGGGATAACTTTGTCTAACTCCTAGAACTGTCTGTATGCTTGTCGTTTCTTATGTTGTGTAAAGCTGATTTGAGACAATGCTTTTTGTTAAAAGCGCTATACAAATAAAACTGAATTGAATTATTGCGAGTTATATACATGGGCAGAAGGAAAATGTTGTATAATTTCCCCATCAACTGCCTACGTTTATGTCGACATGTAGTTATTATGATCTTGTTGTGAATGTGGTTCATGCTCAGGCTTAATTAATTTTGAATAAACACTTGAAAATACTCAGGTTCTTTACTAGATGCTAAACAGTGTACAAGTAACATTTTATATGAATATATTTGTCTCAATAATGTATAAACAAACCAACTAGAAAATAATGATTACATTCTTGGTCTCTCTTATAGCCGTATCACCATATAAAAACCATCCAAAATGGGGTAACAGCACAATGAGTCAAACAGCAGACCAAAATACTTTTCATCAGGATTACAAATGTTAGTCCTCTTGGTTTGCAGCCCCTGCCTCAAGCTCCATGATGCATTGAGGGGTACTTAGAAAAATGGGCTTCGCTGTCAGAATCACACATAACTGCGTGCCTCTCTCATATCGCTGTCTGAGTAGAACCGTATGCCATAGTTTAACTCTCTGGTCTGAATACCAATGTGTCCTTAACTCACGGCCAAACATGTGCATATGGAAACCAGAACGTACTGAATTCTGAAGACCAGCTGAGCCAATCCAAACCCTGTTCCTGTTTATATTCATTCTTGTTTATTGTCTTTGCCTCAGGGAAGGCCATGGGTAAAAGTAGAAAATTTCACTTAGAGCACCAAAGTACGTTGTGGGCACCCCTGCTTCTTTGTCTGTGAACAAAGAAATTCATTTCTAGGGTTTATCCCTGTTTCTGGCACACGTGTTTCATATCGAACATTACCTGTAGGACTGTTGGTGAATACCGTTTAGAGGAAAACAGGCATAAAATGAATGGAAATGTAATGGAAAGTGTGTTACGCCCTTATAAAAGCCAATTTCTAGCTTTTAGTAGTAAAAAGGTCAGCCTGTTTTGTAGAGTTTTGCATTTTAGGAGGTGGATTCAGAGAACCGGCTGTGGCCTTGAAACCGGTGCCAGGAGTTTTGTTCATCTGCTGTGGCAGCTGGTCCATTTACACAGACTGATGCATTGCCATCTACTTACTGTGAACATCACTCACACTCCCTCCCTCTCTCATAGTCTCTTCCTCCTCTCTCTAACTAACTATCTTGTCCTTTTTTTTTTCCCATCGTCTCCCTCTGCCTCTCTTTTAGCATATGGTGAGAGACCAGGAATAGTTCTGACCTACTTGGAGCTCACTGGCCTCCACTTGGTGTGGATACAAGTGTGAAATGGTGAAATGCAGGCAGTCTTCCAAACCTTACACAGTAAATCTAGCTGACATCTCTGGCCTGCTCTCATTTTTCACAGCAGAACAGTTAAGCTCAGGATAGTTGCACTGTAAGTCAAATCTGTTTGGGTCCAGACTCTGTAACCATCACATATTTTCGAGCAGGGTGAGGAAAAGAAAAGAACCTGAATGATCCTTGCCTCTTTTTTCTGAAACGCTATTTTAGTACATTACATAAAAATGGTTCCATTTAAAAAAGGATCTGACAATGCAGCAGCCTGAGTATTTCTGGGAAGAAAAAGGTTTGACCATATTATCCCCATTTTATCTACATTACCTAGGATCCCAGTAAAATGTTTGCACTAATTATAAATAACTACTAATGATCAACAAAGCACCGAATGGTTTTTCCGCACAGTACAAGCAGAAGTTTGGTCTATTATGTTCTGGTATTCATGCATGCTTCAATTAAATGATGCAGGCTCTTTAGTAGTACCTAGAATAATAAAGCCTGTAACGGCCTTCCAATTAGTGTTTGAAACTCAGCCACAGTCTCAATCCTTATGTTTTACATTTCAATAAATAAGTTTTCTCTGAGGTAAAGGAAGAAATCTGGGAGTTGATGGGCATAGAGAAATTTTGATGCGGTCTGTTTGCTTTTTTCATTCATTCATTCATTGTCTACCGCTTATTCTTATTCCGCTTTTTTATTCTTTATTAATGTTGTCATAGCTAGACCTGCTTACACTCGAACAGTCCACTCTTTTAAACCACTGTAGGAAAAGACCATACCTAATCTGTCCTCTCTCTCTCTCTCTCTCTCTCTCTCTCTCTCTCTCTCTCTCTCTCTCTCTCTCTCTCTCTCTCTCTCTCTCTAACTCTCTCTCAAGCAGTATGTATCTGTCTACTTACTGTCTGATGAGATGCCATTGCCAGATCTTGACCTACTCATCCACTAGTCCTCCTTGATTCATCCTGATTCATCCTTGGAGTTTCAGCACTTGTGACTAACCTTCTGCTTCTGTTTTGGTCCCCCAAGGGTATCCTAAAGATGTGCACTTCCAAAAACTGCTTCTGTTCAAGTCAGCCCTTGGTTCAATAAACCCTACACCTGCAAAATGTAATGATTTATAATCCCATTACCCAGTGTCACCCTGGAGAGGAAGGGTTCCCTTTCGAGCCTGGTTCTACTCAAGGTTTTGTTCTTATGTTGTCCATCCGTCTATTCATTTTCTGTACCACTTATCCTACACAAACATTTTAAGTTTAAAAAACATTGGATGAGTATTAATATCAGCTGATGCTCAGGGTTTCAGTATTTGTATTGTGGTACCCATCTATTTTCTGGAGCACAAGGTCACAGGGAACCTGGAGCCTATCCTAAGGAACTCAGGGCACAAGGGTTGGGACAGTGGCGCCAACCTATTGAAGGGCGTAATCACAGTCACACACATACACTTCAGACTATTTAGAGATGCCAGTCAGCCTACAACGTATGTCTTTGGACTGGGGGAGGAAACTGAAGAACCTGCTAGAAACCTCTAAAGACCAGGAAGAACATGCAAACTCTGACCACACAGTGAGGAGGCAGGAACCTGACCTTCAACCCTGGAGGTGCAAGGCAAACGTTCTAAAATCTAATCCCTTCTTCATCATCATCTCTGGCTTGTTCATTAAGCACCTAAATCTACATCCCAGTTTCTGTGATGCTGCTTTTTGGCAGAGCCTATTAAAAGTGCTAAACATTCATTCATTCATTCATTCATTCATTGTCTACCACTTATCCGATCTATACTCGGGTCACGGGCAGCCTGTGCCTATCTCAGGCGTCATTAGGCATCAAGGCAGGATACACCCTGGACAGAGTGCCAACCCATCGCAGGGTACACACACACTCCAGACAATTTAGAGATGCCAATCAACCTACAATGCATGTCTTTGGACCAGGGGAGGAAACCAGAGTACCCAGAGGAAACCCCCAAGGCACTGGGAGAACATGCAAACTCCACACACACACACGGTGGAGGCAGGAATCGAACCCCCAACCCTGGAGGTCTGAGGCAAATGTGCTAACCACCAAGCCACCGTGCCCCCAAGTGCTAAACAAATAAAATCAAATAATTTTAACTTAGTTTCCTGGCATTATATTTCACACAGTCAAATGCTGATTGAAGAAACTTAGCCTGAGTTATAGCATATTGATTGGCCTCCACATGCCTCGGCGATGTTGAATATAAGCAGGAAGAATCCATTCGAACGCATTCTCCAGACTTGAGCCATTTGTATACAAGAAGGTCACAATCAATGGCTGGCATTAAAACAAGGCAGCACACAAGGTGAGGCCCATTTTAAATCAATATTTTAGCAATCTGAATCTTGAACACTTGCTTTCATATTGAAGATTAGTCCTTTCAGAGCTGATAGCTCTTTCTATGACTGTTTCAGGGTAAAAAGACAGGAAGAGGGGGAGAGAGAGAATATCAAATAGCATTTTGTTGCCATTTCTGCTTTTAATGCTTTGAGCTTCAATTAAATATTCAAAAGGCAATTTGTTCTTTTGCAGGGAATGTGTTGAATTTACTTCCTACTGGTTTCTTCTTTCTAATTGAATGAATTGAATTAAAAATAAAAGAAATCATAGATAAGAGACGTGTTTCAATTTAGTCTTCCTGGAAAGCTATGAAGATGTGGTTCTTCTTTCTACTGAAATACGTCTCAGTTCCAGGCCACCCGTCTCGCTCCTGCCCGGGGACACTCATCAATATACCTCCTCGGGTGTATATTTACATGTGCCTCTGTCCTCCTTCCCTGATTTCCACTTGCTCACTTTGTAATATTTTGACAATTGCCAAAAAGCTGAATCTATAAAACCCAAGCAGTGCAGGTTATATTAGAGCTTCCAGTTCTTCCGATATTTTCCGATATTTGGATTTTTTCCATGTTCATCTCTTAGCCTTCATACTGAACTCCATTTACTGTAGGTGTGGAGTTTAGCATGTTCGCATGGATCCCCAAATCCTCATGGGTTTCTTCCCAGTTGTCCGGTTTCCTCCAACTTCCCAAAAATGTAACAATAGGTCAATTGGCCGCTATCTATTACCCCTAATTGTGCACGCTTAGTGCCCTGTGATGGATTAAGGATATATTGTATATAACAATCCACCAGATTTTTAGATATTATAAGGCTATTGGACAACAGGGACTCTACCTAGAAGTAAAAAACCTGTGACCAATAAACCTAACAGAGGCTGTTCCTCATGTATACTATCCTTAAAAGCAAAAAAATAAAAACAAATCAATAAAAGAGAAATGAATAATGCTTAATTGAATTGGCTTACGAAGCGGTGTAAATGCTGAGGTTGTGTGTTTGTGTCTCGTCTCTGCTCTGCGGTTGAATAGAGCTGTGCTATAGGAGCCGGTGAGCAATTATCTACAGCAGCAGAAGCTCCTGTGCTGTGAAGAATAATTAGTTTCATTAACCTGTACCGGGGATAAAAACAATTGCCCTAGCATAATTGAAATGGTGATTTCTCTCTCTCTCTCTCTCTCTCTTTTCTCTCACATCTTTCTTTATCTTCCTTTCCTCTCTCTATTTCACTTCCTCTTTTGTTTTGCCCCATTGGTCAATTTCACATTAAACGTAGATGAATTAGACCTCAGTTAACGAGAGAGGTGACCTCCCATTAATAATAGGGGCGTTAAAGAAAATGTGTGTGTAATGCTTAAGCTTTATTTCAGTTGTCACAAATATGGCTGCCTGTGTGAGCGTTTTAATAAAGAGAGCAAACAACTGAATAACCCATGCTAATAAAAACAGACAAATTTAAGCATGAAAAAGAATTGTCATGAATTAAACACACCAAGTTGAATAAACTGACAAGGAAACTGAGCAATAACATCATGAGGGGAATCCCACATGCTTCACCCTGTGTTTTGATTCCTTAAATGCAATCAGAGGACTAAAGAACCAGGTCACTCCATAGACAGTGTTTTTGATTGCAGCATATCATGTGAGTACACAAAATCGAATAATATGTATCGCAAATTCAAGCCATAAAATAATATGAAATAAAGCAGAAAGTAAATCGGAGTCTTATTTCTTTGATTGGAGTTTAAGACACCGAGCCATTAAGTGATTGAGCAACCTGGAGATGAAGTGGTATATTGTGTGTGTGTGTGTGTGTGTGTGTTTATGAGAATTTCTTACCTCCTGAATTCTAATCAGTATTAAATTAAAGGGTAGGGACCTCTAGCTTCATCCAATATCACAGATGGTGATCAGACACCAGTAATAAGCTGTAATAAATGTACTGTCACTATTCTCATCATACGTCTCATTGACATCATTCTCCTCCTCAACAGCTTGTCGGATTAATTGATAGATTGATCGCGTTGCTTTTATGACTCATGATAATGCCCTCTGTGTATGCAGCGCATATGTGTGCATGAACGTACGATCGTTTTTCATGCTCAGTTTTATTTCCTTTTCTTGACCGTGTGAGAGAGAGAGATTTAAAAAAAAAAAGCATTTTTTCCAAACATTGGAAGTGTCCATGCAGCACGCAGACCCACACAAACACTCCAGCTGAAGAAGCCCAGCGGGACTCGTCCTCTCTCCATCCCCACCGTGGGCAGCCATATTGGTGCCACGCAGAGGCCCAGCATTCACGAGTGACCTTTCGAAGCAGGGAGTCGATGAATCGTATTCAAAGCCGGCTCCGCTCAATCCTCCGACTTTTTCAGCAGGCGACAAACTCACGGCTTATCTAACCTCCGCTGCGCATGTTAGCCCAAAAAAAAACATGAATGCCAAGTGCATGAAAGGAAGTGTGGTTTGTAAAGCGCTTCGTTGACTCAAGCTGAACATGAATAAATGTAAGTTTGTCTGAGGGCACAGTGTGTGATTTGTTTTGTGTGTGTTATTTAGCAGAAATAAAAAAAACAGGTATTTTAAGTTCAACACTGATCTGCATGAAACTGCTCGAATAAACAGCAGAGAGTACACAGTATATATATATATATATATTTAAAATACCTGTTATATATATATATTTCAGTATGTACTTACACACATCGGGTCAGACTGAACGATGTTACTTCATATTTATGTCAAATCACTTCTCAGTCTCTAGGGGATATTTGTGGATATTTATTTTTTAAAATCCACTGCCTCCGCCCTCTCTTTGGAGAACAAAAAGGACTTTGTTGGCAATAAAAAAAAAAATAATAATCTCACTGCAAAGATAAGGAAAGAAAAAAAAAGAGACGAAAAGAAAGATAAATAAATTAATAAATAAATAATTAATCAATTTAAGTAATCAATTAATTTAAAAAAAGAAAAGAAAAAAAATGAAAGACAATAATAATAATAATAATAATAATAATAATAATAATAATAATAATAGTAATAATAATAAATCAAAAACATGGCAATTTGACAGTAAAACAGTAATAAATAAATAAATAAATAAATAAATAAATAAATAAATAAATAAATAAATAGATAAATAAATAAATAAATAAATCAGAAAAACACTGCCAAAGTGAAATGAGTATAAGATCTAGTTTAGCTGTTTAGATACTACTACTTTACTATTTTTCAGATTTAGCACAACTGAAATGTTAGTACTCAGAGCTGGGTTCAGGTTTGTGAGAGTGGAGTTTAAACATTTGTATCCTGCCTCTAACCACACGTGTGCTGTCGAGTGCTTTATAACGCTCAGAGGAGTGTGTTGAGACAACCACAAAGAACCCAGAGTAGATTATCCGACCCGAAATGTTCAGGTTGCAACCGATTCATCCTCCGAGCGCTCTTCCCATTTCATACTTATGAACAGAAAACAGTCGCGTACCACCAAGAGACTTCTCTACACAATGCGCCTCATCTGTCCCCTGCAATTAGCATCCTGTCCTTATGGATGATAAATATTTGAGGCGACTGCGAGCGCTAGTTAGAATACCATGCTAACATCTCAAAGTGTGCCAAGAAGCACTGCTGCCAAACTGCTCATTTGAAGCCTCCTTTTATTTCCATTTCAATCGTTTGAGCTCAGAGGAGCAGCGAGAGGGTGGAGCAGAGCTTCCTCGAGCTGCCAGGATGGATTTGAGTCAGCGTCGCTGTGAAGCACTGGGGAACAGGCGTCTCATCCTCATCCTCTCTTCGGTTTCATCCTCTTCAACTTCGCCAAGCAACTTGTACTCACCTGAGGCAGTCGCTCGCTCCACCTTCTCTCCCAGAACATTCCGGTGTCTCGCTGTGATGCAGGGTGAAAACTTACACACATATAAGAATATATATACACATGCATCGACAGGACAGAAGATCGTTCGCTGCTTTATCTCCTAGCAGTAGCTGATCTTCAGGGTTCGTCCTGGTGCTGAACTGTTTTTTTTGTATCTTGAGTCTTCTTCATGGCAGGGAAGTAACTTGATTCTGATGTTTTAATGGAGCTTTTCCAAAAGTCAATGGCTGTGGATCATCTTAAAGTGCACTGAATGGGAAATGATTGTGTGGAACATCCATGGAAATAACTACAGTTTATAAAAGCTAGAATCTAAATAACATCGTTCCTGATTTCCACAAAGGGATAAAAGTATGATTAGTCGTTATTTAATAATTAAACCTGATATAATAGCAAAAAAAAAAAAAACATTTCCTGCACGGACAATAACCCCACTTCACTTTGGGCTGCATCACAACCCTATCGTTGAAATATTTCCTTTTCTTTGTTGTGTTTCATTCTTTACATAACACAGTTTTGGTACAAACCTGTGCTCCATCTTGCTCCTCTTTCTCCTCACACTGATTCGTCTTACAATCAAACTGATTTAGAAAGATCTTCTCTTGTAACGTTAGTTGACTTCCATGAGAAACCTGCTACTCTTCTGCCTTGAAAACTTTGTTTATATACATAAGTATATGTCTGAGATGTGGTAGCTCAGTGATTAAGGACTGCTGGGCCCCTGAGCAAGGCCCTTAAACCTGATTTGTGCAAAATGAGATAAAAAGTTAAAGTCCCTCTGGATAAGGGTGTCTGCTGTAAATGTATGTATTTTTAATGTCAGCTCACACACACACACACACACACCTCCAGCGTCCTCGATTGTCTCAAATCGATCGCTGCCTCCTCATCCACGTTAAACCAGAAGAGCTGAATGGGCAGATGATAAAAATGGCAAAATATCGATATCAATTTTCACATTTTTGCGAGTTCAGGGTCTGTGGTACACCAACGTGACAAATGTCCGAGAGTAAATTACATTTCATTAACTGGTTTAGTGATCCGTAAGTACTGAAACAATGAGGCTGATCCAGTGATTTCTGCAGCATGCTCACGATCTGTGGGATTAGACATAAAAATCTAGATAAAAGATCATGGAGTGTCTATTTATTACGATCTGAACCGTCCTCGTTTTTAATGAAAGAATTGAATTTGTTTACTACAGCCGAAAAATACGGAGATCAAAACCGCCAGAGCTCAAAATATTACTGGATCAGAGTTATTATTGCAAATGTTTGTGGAGATCTGGATCGCTTTAATGACTGAGAGACAAACAGCAAGGCTTTTTGAACCAGGCTTATTCATGATCGTTATCAAAAATAGAACGTGTGAGTTAAATATATCGATCTGCCATCAAAGTTCCTTTGGCAGATATCTTAAAGAAGAGCAGGAGCTGAGTCTGGATTTATGGGAGATATTGTAATTTCTGAAGATTTCCCTGAGGACCATCTAACCTCAAATGGTTAGGACTTTATTGCTTATACAGGATATATTATACAGCCTTATTATTATTATTATTATTAATACTACTAATAATAATGATAATAATTTGAGATCTGCTGAACAGTTTAGACTGTAACTTAATTAAATCATTTATAAACAGTTTTGAGAACTAAACATCATGTTAACATTTTGCACATCAAATAATATAATTTTTTTAAACAAATAGATAAATAAATAAATAAATACATAAATAAATAAATAGAAGTAAACCAATCAAATAAAAATCAATACAAATAATTTTAAAAAATACAAAATTATAATAAATCAACCACAGGACAAATTGACAGTAGAACAGTAATAAAATGAATAAATAAAATAAATAAATAAATAAATAAATAAATAAATAAATAAATAAATAAATAAATAAACAAACAAACAAACAAGCAAATAAATAAATAAACAAACAAACAAACAAACAAACAAGCAAATAAATAAATAAATAAATAAATAAATAAATAAATAAATAGAAGTAAACCAATCAAATAAAAATCAATAAAAATAATAAAAATAATTTAAAAAATACAAAATTATAATAAATCAACCACAGGACAAATTGACAGTAGAACGGTAATAAAATGAATTAAATAAATAAATAAATAAATAAATAAATAAATAAATAAGAAAAAAAAAATTAAAGAAGTCAACACAAAAAAACAAACCGAAATAAACTGATTAGTAAACACTGTGTCATGCCCCGCCCGAGATCCGGCCACGGGAGGGAGCTCTCGCCTGACTTTTGATGCACTTCCGTGTTGCAGTACGGGCATAAATACGGAGTGCACTTCCGGCTCCGTGCGAAGTATCGTCCCTATGTGGAGTTACCAAGCGTTTGCCTCGTGCTATTGTTGGATTGCTTTCTCGTGTATGACCTGGATTGTTTCCCGTTTTTGTTATTCGCCTGATCTCGGATATTCCCGTTCTCTGTGTATGAACTCTGGACTGTTCTCGGACTTCTCTATTGCCTCAGCCATATTGGATTATTCTGCCCTGTGTTTGCTTCCCCGGTTACGGACTTAATGTCTGCCCCCGACTACGATTCACTCTCCTTCCCTCTCTCCCACTCCACGCATGGATCCGGCTACTTCCGCCTCCGGCGGATCGCCGTTACTGGATACTTCGCCGGCCACGGATCCAGAGGAGCTGCGCGAGATTATTGTGTGGCAAGGAGCGCTAATCCGCTCCTTTCAAGATCAGGTGGAGGCGCTTCAAAGCCAACTCCGCGGTGCGAGCGCCGCCGCACCCGCACGTGATCCGCCAGCAGCGCGCGGTGAGTCACCCCGTCTAGCTCTGCCGGATAAATATGATGGGGCTGCCGATCACTGTCGTGGGTTTTTGAGGCAATGTGAGGTGTTTTTCTCACACCAACCGGAGATGTACCGCAAGGATGGGACTCGGTGTGCATTCCTGCTTTCTTTACTGACAGGTAAGGCCTTGGAATGGGCCTCTGCAGTGTGGGATGCGGACTAGAGAGGAGGAGCACGTGTGTCATGTTCGGGAGGTGCTTTCCAGGTTACAGTGGCATCGTCTGTTTGTTAAGCCCGAGAAATGTGAATTTCATCAGTCAACGATGTCGTTCTTGGGATATGTGATCATGTGGCAGGGGTTGGAGATGGATGTTACCAAGGTCCAGGCAGTCACTGAGTGGCCCATCCCCTCCACGGTGAAGGAGCTACAGCGCTTCCTGGGATTTGCCAACTTCTATCTGCGGTTCATCCGCAACTATAGCTCTGTGGTGGGACCCCTAACGTCGCTGCTTAAAGGTAAACACTGGAGATTGGCTTGGACAGACCAGGCCCAGGCAGCCTTCCAGCGACTCAAGGGGTGCTTCACCTCGGCCCCCTCCTGCGTCACCCGGATCCTGACCTCCCCTTTGTGGTGGAAGTGGACGCTTCGAGCAGTGGCCTTGGGGCCGTGCTCTCCCAGCGACACGGTGAGCCAGGGAAGCTTCACCCGTGTGCTTTTTACTCCCGGAAACTGACATAATCTGGAGTACCTCTGCGTCATCAAACGGCTGAACCCCCGTCAGGCCAGGTGGGCACTGTTCTTTACCCGGTTTCAGTTCTCGGTGACCTACCGTCCCGGTTCCAAGAACGGCAAGGCAGACATGCTATCTAGGCAGTTCGAGACCACCGGCGAGCCCATGCAGCCCGATCTCATCCTGCCGGCGACCGCCATCCTAGCGCCAGTACGGTGGAGCCTCATGGAGGAGATTCATCGGTCCCACGCCGACGAGCCGCCCCCTGCCGGCTGCCCTGCCACCAAGGTTTTCGTACAGCTTCAGTTCCGGCATCAGGTGATGCAATGGGTGCATGAGGCCCCCAGCTCCGGACACCCAGGGATCCGGCGGTTGACCCAACTCGCCCGCCGCAGGTTCTGGTGGCCATCACTGGGGACCGATGTGGAGGAATATGTGCAGGCGTGCCCTACGTGCGCGCAGTCTTGAGCCAACCGCCAGCTTCCGGAGGGGTTGCTGGAGCCACTCCCGATTCCCCGACACCCCTGGTCCCACCTGTCTGTGGATTTTTTAACCGACTTACCTGACTCGGGAGGATTCACTACGGTGATGGTCGTGGTGGACCGATTCTCCAAGGGGTGTAAGCTGATCCCCCTCCAGGGATCACCCACGGCCATGCAAACGGCAGAAGCTATGTTCCAGCATGTGTTCCGGAACTTCGGCCTGCCCGAGGACATTGTGTCGGACCGGGGACCGCAGTTCACCTCCCGCGTGTGGGGGGCGTTATGTGCACAGTTGGGCATCAGCGTTAGCCTGAGCTCTGGCTATCATCCACAGTCTAATGGCCAGGCTGAATGGCTCAACCAGGAGATCGGCAGGTTTCTTAGATCCTACTGCAGCAGAGAGCAACAATGATGGAGTGAGTTCCTTCCTTGGGCAGAATATGCGCAGAACTCCCTCACTCACTCCTCCACGGGCCTGATGCCGTTCCAGTGCATGCTGGGGTACCAGCCTCCTCTGTTTCCCTGGTCAGGAGAGCCCTCGGATGTCCCGGCCATGGAGGAGTGGTCCCGCCTGAGTCAGGAGGTTTGGGAACGGGCCCATGTGCGCCTTCAAAGGGTAGTCAGGAGGCAGAGGATCCAGGCGAACCGGCGCCGCTGCCCGCATCCCCCCTATCGGGTGGGCCAAATGGTCTGATTATCTACACAGAACCTGAGACTCAAGCTGCCCTGCCGTAAGCTCAGCCCCAACTTTGTGGGGCCCTTCGAGATTATACGCCAGGTCAATCCTGTGGCTTATCGGCTCCGGCTCCCGGCATCATACCGCATCTGCCCCACCTTCCACGTGTCTCTTCTCAAGCCAGCGTGCCCTCTAGGCAGTGGGGAGACATCCAGTGTGGAGCCGCCCCCTCCGTTGGACATTGAGGGGTCCCCGGCCTATCTGGTACAGGCTCTCCTGGACTCCAGATGGGTTCGGTTGCGAATCCAGTATCTGATGGACTGGGAGGGGTACGGGCCCGAGGAGCGCTCTTGGGTGGATGCGGCTGACATCCTGGACCCGTCACTAAATGAGGACTTCCACCGTGACTACCCGAACAAACCCGCTCCACGACCAAGGGGGCAACCTCCGCGTAGAACACCAGGAGGTGTTCCTAGAGGGGGGGGCTCTGTCACGCCCCGCCCGAGATCCGGCCACAGGAGGGAGCTCTCGCCTGACTTTTGATGCACTTCCGTGTTGCAGTACGGGCATAAATACGGAGCGCACTTCCGGCTCCGTGCAAAGTATCGTCCCTATGTGGAGTTACCAAGCGTTTGCCTCATGCTATTGTTCGATTGCTTTCTCGTGTATGACCTGGACTGTTTCCCGTTTTTGTTATTCGCCTGATCTCGGATATTCCCGTTCTCTGTGTATGAACTCTGGACTGTTCTCGGACTTCTCTATTGCCTCAGCCACATTGGATTATTCTGCCGTGTTTGCTTCCCCGGTTACGGACTCACTGCCTGCCCCCGACTACGATTCACTCTCCTTCCCTCTCTCCCACTCCGCGCATGGATCTGGCTACTTCCGCCTCCGGCGGATCTCTGTTACACTCTGCCAAAAAGAAATGAGTAGAAGATCTAGTGTGGATTAGTATGTATAAATAAATGTGTAAAAATAATAAATTATATTATTTATATATAGTACTAATATTATTAGTAGTTGTAATAGTAGCAGTAGTAGCAGTATTAATATTATTAGTAGTTGTAATAGTAGCAGCAGTAGCAGTATTAATATTATTAGTAGTTGTAATAGTAGCAGCAGTAGCAATATTAATAATATTAGTAGTTGTAATAGTAGCAGCAGTAGCATTATTAATATTATTAGTAGTTGTAATAGTAGCAGCAGTAGCCGTATTAATAATATTAGTAGTTGTAATAGTAGCAGCAGTAGCAGTATTATTAGTAGTTGTAATAGTAGCAGCAGTAGCAGTATTAATATTATTAGTAGTTGTAATAGTAGCAGCAGTAGCAGTATTAATAATATTAGTAGTTGTAATAGTAGCAGCAGTAGCAGTATTAATATTATTAGTAGTTGTAATAGTAGCAGCAGTAGCAGTATTAATAATATTAGTAGTTGTAATAGTAGCAGCAGTAGCAGTATTATTAGTAGTTGTAATAGTAGCAGCATTAGCAGTATTAATATTATTAGTAGTTGTAATAGTAGCAGCAGTAGCAATATTAATATTATTAGTAGTCGTAATAGTAGCAGCATTAGCAGTATTAATATTATTAGTAGTTGTAATAGTAGCAGCAGTAGCAGTATTAATATTATTAGTAGTTGTAATAGTAGCAGCATTAGCAGTATTAATATTATTAGTAGTTGTAATAGTAGCAGCAGTAGCAATATTAATATTATTAGTAGTCGTAATAGTAGCAGCAGTAGCAGTATTAATATTATTAGTAGCTGTAATAGTAGCAGTAGTAGCAATATTAATATTATTAGTAGTCGTAATAGTAGCAGCATTAGCAGTATTAATATTATTAGTAGTTGTAATAGTAGCAGCAGTAGCAATATTAATATTATTAGTAGTCGTAATAGTAGCAGCATTAGCAGTATTAATATTATTAGTAGTTGTAATAGTAGCAGCAGTAGCAATATTAATATTATTAGTAGTCGTAATAGTAGCAGCAGTAGCAGTATTAATATTATTAGTAGTTGTAATAGTAGCAGCAGTAGCAGTATTAATATTATTAGTAGTTGTAATAGTAGCAGCAGTAGCAGTATTAATATTATTAGTAGTTGTAATAGTAGCAGCAGTAGCAGTATTAATATTATTAGTAGTTGTAATAGTAGCAGCAGTAGCAGTATTAATATTATTAGTAGTCTTAATAGTAGCAGCAGTAGCAGTATTAATATTATTAGTAGTTGTAATAGTAGCAGCAGTAGCAGTATTAATATTATTAGTAGTTGTAATAGTAGCAGCAGTAGCAGTATTAATATTATTAGTAGTCGTAATAGTAGCAGCAGTAGCAGTATTAATATTATTAGTAGTCGTAATAGTAGCAGCAGTAGCAGTATTAATATTATTAGTAGTCGTAATAGTAGCAGCAGTAGCAGTATTAATATTATTAGTAGTTGTAATAGTAGCAGCAGTAGCAGTATTAATATTATTAGTAGTTGTAATAGTAGCAGCAGTAGCAGTATTAATATTATTAGTAGTTGTAATAGTAGCAGCAGTAGCAGTATTAATATTATTAGTAGTTGTAATAGTAGCAGCAGTAGCAGTATTAATATTATTAGTAGTTGTAATAGTAGCAGCAGTAGCAGTATTAATATTATTAGTAGTTGTAATAGTAGCAGCAGTAGCAGTATTAATATTATTAGTAGTTGTAATAGTAGCAGCAGTAGCAGTATTAATATTATTAGTAGTTGTAATAGTAGCAGCAGTAGCAGTATTAATATTATTAGTAGTTGTAATAGTAGCAGCAGTAGCAGTATTAATATTATTAGTAGTCGTAATAGTAGCAGCAGTAGCAGTATTAATATTATTAGTAGTTGTAATAGTAGCAGCAGTAGCAGTATTAATATTATTAGTAGTTGTAATAGTAGCAGCAGTAGCAGTATTAATATTATTAGTAGTTGTAATAGTAGCAGCAGTAGCAGTATTAATATTATTAGTAGTTGTAATAGTAGCAGCAGTAGCAATATTAATATTATTAGTAGTTGTAATAGTAGCAGCAGTAGCAGTATTAATATTATTAGTAGTTGTAATAGTAGCAGCAGTAGCAGTATTAATATTATTAGTAGTCGTAATAGTAGCAGCAGTAGCAGTATTAATATTATTAGTAGTTGTAATAGTAGCAGCAGTAGCAGTATTAATATTATTAGTAGTTGTAATAGTAGCAGCAGTAGCAGTATTAATATTATTAGTAGTTGTAATAGTAGCAGCAGTAGCAGTATTAATATTATTAGTAGTTGTAATAGTAGCAGCAGTAGCAATATTAATATTATTAGTAGTTGTAATAGTAGCAGCAGTAGCAGTATTAATATTATTAGTAGTTGTAATAGTAGCAGCAGTAGCAGTATTAATATTATTAGTAGTTGTAATAGTAGCAGCAGTAGCAGTATTAATATTATTAGTAGTTGTAATAGTAGCAGCAGTAGCAGTATTAATATTATTAGTAGTCGTAATAGTAGCAGCAGTAGCAGTATTAATATTATTAGTAGTCGTAATAGTAGCAGCAGTAGCAGTATTAATATTATTAGTAGTTGTAATAGTAGCAGCAGTAGCAGTATTAATATTATTAGTAGTTGTAATAGTAGCAGCAGTAGCAGTATTAATATTATTAGTAGCTGTAATAGTAGCAGTAGTAGCAGTATTAATATTATTAGTAGTTGTAATAGTAGCAGCAGTAGCAGTATTAATATTATTAGTAGCTGTAATAGTAGCAGTAGTAATGTTAATAGTAGTTCTAAAAGTAATAGTAATAGTAGTAATATTTTCTCTCAGTCTGTTTGCTCTGTCACTTGATTTCATTTCCAGCTTTTCACTTCATTTTTTCCCTCTCAGATCTACATGGTGCACTGAGAGCTAAGTTGTGTCAATAATTTTCACATTTTAAACAGTTTTCACATCTGAAATCCCTCTCATACCTGTCATAAGTCTTTCTCTCTCCCAGTGTCAGCACTTTTCTTTTCTTTTCTTTTTTTTTTTACAGTAGCACCATTTCCCCTCCTGCTGCCCAGAACCCGAGTGTGAGAGGAAGATTGATGAGAGCACATATTAAACTGCTTTTTATCAGTGCGTCGTGTCAGCAGTCGCTTATTTGCTCTTTCATCATGGCGTAACCCAGCGTGCTCATGTGATGACGTGTTTATTCTCCAACACGCAGAGATCAAACGGCTCTGTGCATCCAGCGTGAGGACGTGGTGTGCTCTGACAGGTGTGGGACTGTGTGCGGAGTGTCTCGCCGTCTCGGTGCACAGCAACGGTGACAGTGGAGGAGGACGAGGGCTCTGCTCCTGTCTCTTTGACTAAGATTACATACCCTGACATAAGTGGGTCCTTCACATATGGCACACCAAGGTGGAGCTGCAATGAAACCCCTTCCATATGTCCAATGTGTCTCAGCATGTGAGAAGGTTCAGTTTCACGTGATGAGAGGAAGTAGATCACTGAAACCATGTGTCCTACATCTGAACAACCCCATGGAAATAAATTCATTGTGTAATAAATGAAATGAAAAATTAGAATGCGCCATTATTTATGTTTAAATCTTTAATTTATTCCACTTTCGCTCACATCTACCTCTCTCTGTCTCTGCATTTTTTCAGCAACACCTGAATCGTGACCATGCGCTCATCGCGGTTGAACGATTGCTTGTAGATTTAGCTCGGGTAAACATGCACTCTGTGTATACTTTAAAAGTCATCGACGGAGCTCCGTGTTGTCGATATGTTGCGGAAGATGAAGGACTTCCTCCTCTGGAAGACATTTTCACTCTGGAAGGACAGGATCAATGCGTCTCTCAAGACGTGTTCGCCTATAAAGGCGGCGAAAAAACCAGCGAAGAGATGAGCAGTTAATGAGAATGATTTTATTCCGGCTGTAGGCCCTGTCGATGAGCAGCAGGCTGGCTGTGGGACCTGCTAATGCGCTAATGTCAACGTAGTCGATTTTTTTGCCCACTGTAAAAACTCCTTGGCTCTTCCTCTTTTTCTTTTTCACATTTTATCTCTATTATTGTGTCTCTCTCCTATAGTATATATATATATATATATATATACACACACACCCAGAAAGATCCGATCAATGGGAGCCTTGTCCTATTTCACTGATATAGGAACAGGACAGTGTGAGCATATTGGAAAAATCCAAGCAGAAATATTTTAAAATGTCAAGCCTCAGCGTCCGGCTCAAAGACAAAAATGAATGTGCTGTTGCAGCGTGGCATTTTCACAATCCCACTCTTTTATTCCTTAATCTTGTAAAACGTATGATTTTTTTTTTCCTTGAAGCTGTGCGTCTAAAAGATAAAAATTTTAAGGTAGATACAAGATAAAGCAGGAACGTTATTTGGTATTTCCAAAAACAGGTCAAATCTATGCACAATAAATGTGCATTCGTATACGTTAAGGACATGCTGCATATGCGGTTCTGATGTTTGAGGTGTTGGTTTGACCGAGGCGTTATATCCCTGACTCTTCATTGGTACATGAGGTTAGTGCTTTGCTTGGTTTAGAGCTCCCAGTCTTGGTAAGTGGTTTGTCCTCATCTTCCTAATCCAATAGTTTTGACCCTCTAATAACAGTATTATGGCGTGAGAAGTTCTAGGCTTTTGGTCAGTAAACATTGGTTAGTCCAAGTTTTCAGAGCTTAAAGCTCACTAAAAGCTGTAATCTATGGCTATTTCTGAGCCTTACTCACATTTTGCACAGTCTTGGTTAGTTCTAGAGTCAGGTTAGATGAAGTCTATTGTATTGTATGTTAAGGACACTTAGATGCTGCTGAGTCTTTATGGCCCTGACACTGAAACCTGACCTTAGTACTCCAGCTCTTACTTATTGGCAATCTTTAGGGTTCTCAGATATCATTACTGCCAGTCTTCAAGGCTCTGATATTCGTTTGGTTCTAATCTTTACAGCTGTCATTTGTGATTCGTCTCAATCTTTAAGGCTCTTGCACTGGTTTAGTTCCAGTTGTTGAAGTCTTGAAGAGACTTTTGATTGTTTCTAGTTTTTAAAACTGTGACTCTTGGTTCTTTCCAGGTTATTGTTAGTCTTTAAGGCTCTATCCCTTAGTGCCAGTGTTTAATGTGTTTACTCTTCATTATCTTCATGTCTCCTGGTTAGTCTGAGTAGTTAGTTCTCAGTCTCTTGATTAATCCTTGTCTTAAGGGAAGGTTCTTGTTTATGGGACTTTACTTTTAGGGAGGAAGCAGGGATGTCATTAGGATGCAGTCTTTAGCTTAGTCTCAGTCTTAATCTGACTGTGCAACACAGACTCATGCATAGTACTGGTCTCTAGCAGTTCCTACTACATTCAATCCAGTACCTACTGTATTTGATTAAGTACCTACCACATTCAAATCAGTTCCTATCACATTTGATTCTGTAACTTCTGCATTTGATTCATTCCCTTCTGCATTTGATTCAGTACCCGCTACATTCATTTCAGTAGTTATTATATTTATTTTGTGCCAACCGCATTCGAACCAGTACCTACTGCATTCGATTCAGTACCTACCGCATTACATTCAGTACCTACTGCCTTACATTCAATACCTACTGCATTCAGTTTACCTACCACAGGTAATTCACATATTCGATACAGTACCTACTACATTCGATACAGTACCTTCTACATTTGATTCATTCCCTTCTCCATTCAATTCAGTACCTACTGTATACGATTCAGTACCTACCGCATTCCATTTAGTTCCTACTGTATTCAATTCAGTACCTACTACATTTGATTCATTCTCTTCTGCATTTGATTCAGTACCTGCTGTATTCGATTCAGTACCTACCGCCTTACATTCAATACCTACTGCATTCAATATACCTACAACAGGTAATTCACACATTTGATTCGGTACCTACTACATTCGATTCAGTACTTTCTACATTTGATTCATTCCCTTCTGCACTCAATGCAGTACCTACTACATTCAATTCTGTACCTGCTGTATTCATTCTGTGCCAACTGCTTGCTATCCAGTCCCTTCTGCATTTGATTCTGTACCTACTGTATTCGATTCAGTACATTCTGTATTTGATTCATTCCCCTCATGCTTTTGATTCAGTAAATACTATATTCGATTCAGTACCTACCGCATTCCATTCAACACCTACAGTATTCAATTTAGTACCTACAACATTCGATTCAGTACCTTCTTCATCTGATTCAGTCCCTTCTGCATTTGATTCAGTAGCCACTTCATTCAATTCAGTACCTACTGTATTCATTCTGTGCCAACGTATTTGAATTCTAGCTGTGATTCTTGCTTAATCCTAGCCTTGTTCAATTCCATATCTTAGTCTCTGAGTTTCGGTAAGTGTCAGTATTTAGGGCTCAACAAGTCTGCAAGTCCTTTATTTCAGGATCTGAATCTTTGTTACTCCTAGCTCTTAAAGTCCTACGCTAGGTTGTTCTACTTGGTTATAACCTTCCCTGCTTTTTTTTCCTCTTCATCATGCGGGAGTAGATGTCAGCGAAAGGAGGACAACTGCAACCGAGGGTTTTCAGTGCGCAATGCACAATGCAGTGTAATTTCCGGATAAAGTTTGATGATGCAGAACCGAGCCAGATGGAAATGAAGGATATGATGGCTGATTCTATTATGGCTGCGTATAACTGGACCAGCAGACTGAATTGCAGGGGAAGGAGTGCACGCACTGGTGGACCTTCTTCGCCACCGTGGTTTCATTTAAAGTCTCGCTGGATGACTGTTACGGGTAAATACTCTTGTAGTAGGTCGTTTTTGACAAATCGAGTTAGTACTAAGCGATATTTTTTGGGAGAAATATCACAATGCTGCTTGTGATAGTTTGCATGTTCTCCCCGTGCCTCGGGGGTTTCCTCCGGATACTCCGGTTTCCTCCCACGGTCCAAAGACATGCATTGTAGGTTGATTGGCATCTCTAAATTGTCCGTAGTGTGTGATTGTGTGAGTGAATGAGAGTGTGTGTGTGCCCTGCGATGGGTTGGCACTCCGTCCAGGGTGTATCCTGCCTTGATGCCCAATGACGTCTGAGATAGGCACAGGCTCCCCGTGACCCGAGAATAGATCGGATAAGCGGTAGACAATGAATGAATGAATAACTGAATGAATATTTTAGTAGTAAAATAATGCAGCATGCATCAGGCATCTATCTATTTGAAATAGTGTGTATATAGAAATACCCAATTGAATTAGATATACATTTAAGCCTTAGGAATGTTAACAGAGAGTAAAAAAAAAAAAACAGGTGTTTTTTTTTTCATTTTGCTTGCATTTGTTATTTTTTATTAATTTATTTATATATTCTTTGAACCTCCCTCCATGAATACATGCAGGCTGGAGATCTTAAACAAACACACGGGAGGCTTTGAAGTGTAAATGTGCATCTCAGGCGTGAGATGAGCATCGCTGCATCTGCCTGTCAAAAGAGCAGAGCATCAGCGGAGAGCTTTCATTCCTCAGATCGACTCTTTACACGTTGCTTTCAAAGTTGGGAGTAAAAAAGGGAAATGATTTACTTTTACTGAATTAAGCCCAGAGTGGATGCTTCAGGCATGAACAGTTCGTCTGTCACAAGTTATTCCATCTCGACTCGGAATCATTTCCGAACTGAATTCTCTCGGAACATTCAGAAACCGTGTTTATTTGGCAAAGTGGCCTACTTGATACTGCGGGTAGGGTGACATTTTTATAGCCGTGTTAAGGCATAACACATGACGAAGGGGGGGTGTAATACTGAGGAATATAACCGAGTGTTTTTAAACATTAGCTGTTTCATTTCTCTTACACTACAGCAATTTGTCAGCGTTAAGGATCACGAGGACTCTCTTGAGCAGCCCATATGTAAGGCTTGCGTGTAGATTAGTAATAATGGAATGTGAGTAGTCGAGAGCTATAATTACTAGAATAACATACCGGATGTAAGGAATAAAACACATGGAGGCATGCTGTTATAGGACGATAATCAGCAATGGGTTTGTGTGATGGAGCAAAGTTATTGTTATGACCAGTAATTGTTATTTTCCAGTAATTTGATTCAGTGGCTAATATCTTTGATTCAGTACCTGCTGCATTCGTTTCAGTACCTGTTGCATTCGATTCAGAACCTACTACATTCGATTCAGTACCTGTTGCATTCGATTCAGAACCTACTACATTCGATTCAGTACCTGTTGCATTCGATTCAGTACCTACAACATTCGATTCAGTACCTACTGCATTCAATTCAGTACCTGTTGCATTCGATTCAGTACCTACTGTATTTGATTCAGTACCTACCACGTTCGATGCAATACCTCCTACATTCGATTCTGTACCTTCTACATTTGATTCAGTACCCACTACATTCAATTTAGTACCTATTACATTCATTCTGTGCCAACAGCATTCGATCCAGACCGACCACATTCAATTCAGTACCTACTGTATTCCATTCAGTTCCTACTGCATTCGATTCAATACCTACTACATTCGATTCAGTACCTACTGTATTCAGTTGAGCACCTACTGTATTCATTCTGTGTCAACTGAATTTGATCCAGTACCTACCGCATTTGATTCAATACCTACTGTATTCCACTCAGTGCCTACTACACTTGATATAGTACCTACAACATTCGATTCAGTCCCTACCACATTTGATTTGTTCTGACACTGATCCGGTTATTGGTACCTCGACCCTGACCGGATTACCCACTCTGTTTTTAAATTCTGTATTTCATTATCACTGATTTGTCTGGTTTTGTCTTCCCTTGTTTTGGCTGTGTGTGTTTTATTTTGGGCACGTGGATTCTTCCTCTGTGTCCCTGATCTCTCCTTTACACTCTTATACCACATCATTTGACCAAGACAAACAACATGTGACACTTTTTAATCCGTATATAGTTACATTGTGCAACGTCCAGGAAACAATTTAGTTCCTGTTATCGCTTACGCTACTGCAACGTTTCAAGTTACAGAGAAACCTCAGAATGCGTAAACTCGTCTGTCCTGAAGACATCTGACTCACATAACCAACATCATCAATTCCACACGTTTTGTAATCTGTCTATAAGATGATGAGATGAGATGAGATGAGATGAGATGAGATGTACCTGTATTAATCCCCTGTATGTGTTGCGTCATATGTAAGTCGTAACAACGGAAATGATCACGTCTTAAAGGAGTGCATTAATATAATCCCTGTAGCCGGAACTAATATCAGAGCTGCTGTTCTGGAAAATGAATCAACACTAATCAGAACTGCGTGGTACACGACACAAATAAGCCGCCGAGCAGTTGATTGTTTATGTATCAGCCTGAAGGGATGAAGAGAGGACTCGCAGTCTGTTTTGTTGGGTTCAGACTGTCTGAGGCGACTGACGGGAACATACAACGAGCGTGGGATAAAAGGCCGTCAGTCATTATTTCTCCGCTCGCGTATACACACCTAAACACACACTTGCAGTGACAACCCATTTAATCATCTTTCCAAACAAGGGACAGAAAGATAGCGGCAGAGCTAACTACAGGATGAAAGCGAGTCTGAGAGAGGAAAGGAAAAGAGAGAGAGAGAGATGGCTATTAGGTGTATTGCTCTACGTAGAACCTCATCAGGTTCAGCTGTGACCGCCGTCGGATTCAGCTCTGTGAGTGTTCCTCTTCACGTATACAGTATAATTAGGTAAATGCACAGACTGGAGACGGAACAGGAGAAGGCTTTCATTTCCTTCTCTTGTCTCTCCAACACTGAGTGACACCTTCAAAGGAACAGCCATTAAAATGTTGTGGCACTAGATCCGCACTCCCCCCATGGCACATATCCCCAAATCCAAAGCAAAGATAAACAACATGAAACAGACGTGTAGGATTTTCATTTCCTTCAGGATATTGATTCGATTTAAAGGGGTGCTTTGAGACAGCAGGCTTAGCAGAATTTATTCCATTATTATTAGTATTATTATTATTATTTTCAATAAACACAAACCTTTTACTCAGTATTTGTAGTCGTTATCGAGAGTAGCCTTTGCTCATTGCATTCGAGACCTTCCAGGCGGAGAAAAACATCGCAGACACGTTTAGCTTTTTCGACTCCTAATCTGTGTGCGCTCATTAAAACGTGTCTGATCTGATCTCAAGCTTTCGGGGCTCTCTCTCTCCTAAACGCGAGAGCTCTTGTTTTTCAGTTCGGAAATTCAAATTGGCCGTCTGCAGCGCGAGCTCGCTTCAGTCAAACAGGATTTGTCGACTCATTGCGTGCCAGGCTTTTCAAACCAACTCATTTTAATTGGGTATTTATTATAAGATTTAGAGATTTTTACTTATGAATCAGATGCATAGTTTGTAGCTTTATGAATAATACATCGGCAGCATGCATAATTTAGAATAAATAGGGACAATAACGGCAATGAAATTTTAATTCTGTACTTTACAGTCATGTACAGTGCTACTGAAACACAAGCGTGACCCTCAATATTAAAAGCGGAATTAACCATTCATAATCTGACTAAACCGCGAGTGAATATTAGCTTTGCAAAACCATATTGGAGTCATAAAAATTCAGGTTTTAGCACTCTCATTATCTGTAATCTACATCCTGTCTGCAAAGAGGCGATGAGGCTTTAGGAACGGAAACAACCCTAAAGGCAAAAAGAGCTCTTGTCCAGTCGCTCTGTAGGTTAGAATAACACATTGTTTCTATAGTAATACACAGACGTCCAGCGGTTCAGGGAAGGAGTCTCCAGTGTCAGTGTCATTTTTAAGTCTTCGCCTGTGGAAAAATCTTAAAAGCAGAAGATATTTCCAGTGTCTCCTTTATGAATAGTGTAGAGTATGTCTAAGCAATGTGAGGCTATATAAAATATATATATATATAACAATTAATTAATTAAAAATTTAAATTTAAATTTAAATTTAAATTACATAAAAATAAATTTCATTACATTAAATTCAATTAAATTAAATAAATTAAATAAATAAATAATTTTTGCACTTAGGTCAACAACATTAAATTTAAATTTAACTTGAATATAAATTTTTTTTATGAACACATTTTTAGATTTTTTTTTAAATGCATTTACTTTTTTAATATGTGATATTTACCAATATGCCAAATTCATATGACATTGAAAGGGTTGGAGGTTTGACTACCTGTGTGTCTCCGTCCTGTGCGTCTATGGAGTTTCCCTTCATTGTTTGAGGGTTTCCTCCCGGTTCTCCGGTTTCCTCCCCCAGTCCAAAGACGTGTTTTAAGCTGATTGGCATCTCTAACCTGTCCGCAGTGTGTGACTGTGATTGTGCCCTGTAATGGGTTGGTGCCCTGTCCAGGGTGTCCCTCAAATCCCCTGGGATAAACTCCAGGCTCCCTACGTCTCTGTGTCTGATAAGCACCACAGAAAACAGATGGACTCATATGCTTTTTAAATCATTTCTAATGAAAGGGTTAATAGATGTTTCTAGTCATCTGGTGGACCTGGTGGATGTTTCCAGTCACCTCTATCCACACACTGGTTGCAAGAGTTCACAGAAGGAACGTGTGAATGGTGTTGAAGCGCGTCCTCTCGGCAGCCCTGTCTGACCCGAGCCGATGAGACTCCTGCTCTCCTAATCAATGTCTCTGCTCTAATTGCTCCACCGGCTCTTCCTGCAAATCTATCGCATTCATCACCATCCTGTTGCAAATTTCTCGCCCATGACGTCCACATCTCTTCAGGGTAGAAAGAGAGATATTCCTTTCGCAATTTCTCTTACAAATAGATCCACAGCTCCAGGCACACATTGATCTATTAATAAAAGAATGGCAGAATTGTTTGAAAACTCTTGCCTCTTTTTTTTTCCATTTGCCACTGTTTATAATTCATGACAGACTATCAGAAGCGCCGAGGGCTGAGAAAAAATCAACACACACATACACACACACGCTTCGAGCCAAATCGGATTTGTAATTTGAGGATATATATTTCAGCAGAAAGAGCGTTCTATATGATCAGCTCTCCGTCCGAGAGATCCCCCTGTTGTTTGGAAGCGGTTTTTATTTTAATCTAAGTTTTAAAGTGCTCCATTAAAATTTCATGCGCCGCTGTCCTCTTGTCTTAGTGTCGTAGCTTTGAAGTCTGCCAGCACATCCTCCACCTGTCTCAAATGTTTTTTTCATTGTGTCCTAAAGCTTCGCTTTTATCAGAGGCATTCACACTTTTATTGCCCTGCTGCTGCAAACTTCCAGAGCGATGCACGGCGCAGTGACTCTGTAGATATTCAAATATTCATTCAGGTTCTAGCGCCGGCTTGGCGCAATATCAAATTTACACTATTTCCCCCTGAATGCAAATGTAGTGGATCAGCTGGTGTCCCAAACTGGAGCTGCCCGTTTAACGAGGCTAACAGTAATAGGAGTCTATTTTATGCACAATCTTTCCCGTAAATACATGAACGTGGACACTGTACGACTTTCCCTAACCTAGAAACGTAAACAAATCTTCCACATTTAGCCGAATGCCGCCATTTTGGACGACCTTTTCCTTTTTTCCCCCCTTTTTTTCTCTTCTTTCACTGGACCTCATACATATATGAAGAAGCATCCCAACTTATTTCTGAATCGTTTCTAGTTTGTTAAACTATTCTGTTCCTGAGTCACGACGAAGTGCACCATTTAGGCACGATTTCATCATGTAATTCAGCGAGGCGTGAATTTATGAGTGATTTATATTTACATTTCTGGCATTTTAGCAGAGCGACTTACATTTTATCTCATTTATTTTATACAACTGAGCAATTGAGGGTTAAGGGTTTCGCTCAGGGACCCAGCAGTGGCAGCTTGGTGGACCTGGGGTTCAAACTCACAACTTTCCAATCAGGTTACAGTCCAACATCTTAACTACTAAAGCTACCACATGCCCTGATTACCACATGATTAGTGTTTATCAATGTACAGACACGAGTACAAAGAAAATCAGCCAAATATTTTGTACATTTTTTTTAGTTCAGTTTGCCGTACTCACACTTTTTTATTTATTTATTTATTTTTTTTACAATTTACAATATTTTTTACAATCAGAGCCTTCACTGGTGCCTTTGTACTAGACACATTATATATAAGCCACCCTTTAGGCTCCGCCTCCCAGTATTTGTAAACGATGTAATGCTGAAAAGTTGAAAGTTATGTGGTTTATCCTAAACTTTGACTCAATTCATGGCATGTATAAATAGAATTTTGCCTCGTAAACCCTTCCTTTAACCAGCTGTAGTTTAAGGCTCACAAAACGCTCGAGAAATCTCTGCATGTCCATGAAGTTAAAATGCAAATTAAATTCCTGGTTTTTCGTCTGTTAAGTGAAGCTGCCGGAATTGTAACGGGAAGCGATGGTACTGTAAACTCATCCCCACGTCACGGCTGCTGTAAAACATTTGGCCGTTTAAAAGTGCGCCTCAGTGGAACCCTGGGAGTCTGGAAGAGGCAAGAGCAGTTTCTCTGTTTCTCTGTGTGCATGGCTAAAGGCACCTGGGCCCTTCATTTAAAAAAAAACAAAAAAAAAACACGCTCTCTGTCGAAGTGCCTCTCTGCCGTGCAATAAAGCAGGTTTTATAGTGCTTCTCTGCCTCGCCTCCTTTCTTCGCCATGACAAAGTGCACTTCAGCCGGGCAGGGTGTAACTCTTCAACTCAGAGAGAGAGAGAGAGAGAGAGAGAGAGAGAGAGAGAGAGAGAGAGAGAGAGAAATATTCCACACAGAGATCCACTTTTTTCACCCGCTTGCCTGAGCCAGGATTTGACAGTCACAGAGATGATTCTGGCCAGATGAGATCGGATGGTCCGGTTCTGTCTCGCTGATATCTGATCTAACGACCGCTTTGGCAAGCAGGCGCCTCTTGTTCAATGCAAGGCTCCTCACAGACGGACGAGGCGTTTTCTCACTTTCTGATTTTTTTTTTCCTGGACAATTTCCTGTCTCCGTCCTCGTTGTCACTCGTCCTCTCAACAGCCAGATCACTTTACGTTCTACGACCATGCTTCATCACCATTTCCACTAGGCCCATTCTTCCTAGAAGTAACCAAGGACCAGGGGTCTCCTCCGGTCCTGTCGGAGATCGCACGGTTCCTCTGCCGCTTGGTTTATTTGCATTTTGGCGAGGCACAGGTGCTCATTTTAGATTAGTGTGTGCGCTGGTCCGCACGGGGAAATAGCAGTAATCACATTAGCTGAATAGAGACGGTGTTCTCGCTGCTGCTGCTTATGAAATTACAGCCACTGAGGATCTTCAGCTACACTTATCCTGACTCGCCCTGACAGGAAGCTGTCTCTGGCCCTGTTTGATCTGACTGGGGATTCAACGTATTGGAGGGGACGATGGAGGGGAAAGAACTTCTCTCAGTGTAGCTGTAACCCTCTGTATCTAAATCTCCACCAAATTGAATCACTCTTGTTTTTGTTTTTTTGGAACACTTGGAAGTCAACAGAAAACACTCGCACAGTGTTAAAAGGAGAAAACAAATCACTTCCTATCAGAAGTTCTTCCTTAAACGAATCACTTCCTATCAGAAGTTCCTCTTTAAACGAATGACTTCCTATCAGAAGTTCTTCTTTAAACAAATCACTTCCTATCAGAAGTTCTTCTTTAAACGAATCACTTCCTATAAGAAGTTCTTCTTTAAACGAATCACTTCCTATAAGAAGTTCTTCTTTAAACGAATGACTTCCTATGAGAAGTTCCTCTTTAAATGAATCACTTCCTCTCCGAAGGAATCCTAATCATAGCTCTGAACGGTATCAGACTAAACCCTTGGCTGTTTTATGTATCTTTCACACTCTGGACTGATGAGCTGCACATCACATCTTATCGCAGCCCGGTGCCGCACGTTCTATGAATAGATTTGGCCGGGTGCGAGGAACATCTGCCATCGATGCCACAGTTGTTTATCCCTCCTTCAGTGTGTGTCATAACTGTAGCGTGTGTGTGATTTTCTGTCATAAATGAACACCAGCAGCAACAGCAGCAGCAGTGGCGGTCCACCCACGCCGGCATCTCTCACAGAGCTGTTCCTTACACAGCACACCTATTTACCTTTATCTGTTACCACATACACTATTCTACTTAAACTAACACTTAAACCTGTCTGAAGCTCTACAATGCACGTTCCACGATGTCCTCAGCCGGCTCTGTCTGAAACGGGAGATGCCGTGCTGCGGCGGATTTTGCTCGAGCTATTAGAGTCCTGTCTGTGAAAAGGCAATCATTCTGAAAAATGAGAATGGCTTAATTGTATTGTTGCATACTTAGCTAGACCTGAGGCCAATTAAAGCTGACACGGCCATCTCTCTCACGCGCCGCTTTCCCTCCAAGACACGCTGATGATAACCGCTAGGCATTTACGAGTCAAAAATTACACAATGTGCTCATAAATTAGACATGTCTCATTAAAAATCCCCATAATATTAAATTACATGCTTAATCGGAATAAGGGGACGAGTCAAACGTGTCTGAAATCGGGTTTCTTTAAGTGTTTCCGATCCCCAGGCCGATCACGTGACCACGCTTCTGCTTCTTCATTTTGTTAGTTTTGTCGCTTTAGCTCCTAGCAAAGTCTTCCAGCTGCTCAATTACTCTGTGCACTCGTGTACTGCTTGAGTCTTGATGTCTCTCATTCGGTTCTCATAGCGCTGAACACTGACTCAACACTGGTTAATGTTAACTGGTTAACAAGTTAATGTTGCTCATTAGCATGATGGCACGGTGGATTCTCAGGGCTGATGTTGACCTGTAACATGAAGCCGCTTGAACACTGTGAATTTTTTAAAAGCAGTCTTTTAATACAGGATGAAATCTCGGATGAATTCTCTAACAGACGTTGTGCTCTTCGTGTCAGATTATACGATGAAGATCCTCTGGCGATAGACCTGTGACGAAAGACAGTGACTTTGTTCTTTACGTTTTTCTACGTTTCATCATTTCAGCTACTGTATTGAGTTTCGGGTCTCGGCTTTTAGACGAATGCCTCGGCAACGTTCATGCTCTGAGATTTTAATTCAAGATATCCCGAGCTGACTAATTTAGTCACTTCTTGATCTTCTGTCGTACAGTTAAACAGTTAACACACACTGAACACACTGAGCTCCGAAATACTGCTATTTACACCAATGTGAAGCTTTTCTACCCAAAATCAAGGAATAATCTTTAACAGAAAAATCGTGTGAGAAATTTCATGGAGCGCTGAAGGCAATCAGAGGCTCCGTCTGTTAAAGCTAAACAAGGCATTGATTTTTTTCACAAAAAAAATGTCTTAGAACCTTAAAACCTTGAGCCAGGAGTAAGATAAACAGCGGAGAACACTGCGGGATCTGCAGATCAGCTGATAGAGTTGCAGTGAACCTCCAGACGTCTTTAACTTCATATTACATGATTAATCTATCGTAGTGATGTCTGTTACATCCCCAGCATTGCTCTAATGATTAGTAATTGTTTTCCCAGAATCTTGTTGCTTGTCGAAATGAATCAGTTGTGTTATTTTATTACCTTAATAACATCTTTTTCATGCTGTAGCATTGGTAAAAGATTTCCTTTCATACCAACTGACTGAAACAGTGTAACCGACTCAACCTGTGTTTTGCTAGCTAGTAGCTGGCTGGATAAAGCAAGATTATTATTATTTTTTTTATTATTATTTTGGTAGCCTGAACAAGCTACCAATGATTCCTCCAGTCTACAAATAAAAACGATATATATTTATCCATGAGTCATAAGCTAACGCAACTGTCAAATAAATCTTGAGAAAATTCCATACTGAGTTAAATCCAAATATCCACAACACACGGTACATCTATCTGTAGCACTACAGCTCTGTGGTTCGGTTCGGTTCCGGTCTCGTAGCATGGTTTATCAGCTTATAAAATCAACAGAAAAAAACGCTGCAATCCAAAACACGTAGCACGTTCGGTCCACTTTCTGCAGTCGGGTAATTTCGAGTGAAATCATTAATAAAAATAAATAAGAAATCCACCAGGACCAAGAAGAAAGCAAGAGGAAAAACAGATACTCGCTCAGATTCTCTCAGACTGCTGGTTGTGGTCCGATACGGTTCGGGTAAAGAATGACACCAAATCAAACAGAGAAATTCAGGTGATTTTATGCTAAATAATTATAAAAAATAAAAAAATACGACAGCCTGTCATGCTAACTAGCATTAAACAGATTTCAATTTAGCATCCCCAAACATTTCTTTGTATAGCGATCAGTTTTTTGAATAACTGTTCTATTACAAACACGGATTCTTTTTTTTCACATCCATTTTTTTCATCTCAGCGTCCACAGGCAGTTTAGTCAGCTAATTTAAGCATGCTGGTCAAAACCTGGAAGCCCATTCCAACCTGCACTTAAGATTCCCAGCGGTGATCTGTGCTAACTGTGGGAGGAAGAGGAATGGAAGCAAAACTCGGAGAAAAGGAGAGACAAAGAGAAGGAAGGTCAGCTGGAGGTTAGCCGGCTAGCTGTGCCCCGGTGGAGGCTCCCTGAGTGGCATGAAATTGGGACACAAGCCTTGTCCATCCTTCAAGCAGCTCCAAAATGAGCTCCATTCCATCTAGAATACTTGTTCAAAAACCCGAGAGGTCTGAACTCTGTCGCCTCTTCCTGTCTGAAAAGAAGCCTTGAGTAAACTGAAGCTGGGAAGAGAAAGTAAAAAGTAAAAAAAAAAAAAAAACAGCTCTGCAGCTTCTAAAACACTGGCTCTCGAGGAGAGAATGTAGAATTAAGGAGGAAAGATGAGCAACAGTGATGGAATTAAGGGAAATCTCCATGCTGAAATTCAACTATTTATACAGTGGTGTTGATTTGCTGTGTTGCAGGTGGACGCTGTTATCCACTTCCTGGTAGTAATGACATCACAACTCCCCATCGTTGATTAGTTTCCTCCAACAGCATGGCCTTAGGTGTTTTATTCCGTACTTAAACATCTAATAGCAGCACTTACATTGTTTTTGTTCCCTGTGTGTTTCTGGCTGCCTCTCCATTTCGTCTCCAGCCGTCTGGATGCCGTTGCACCATTATTCTGATTCAGGAGCTTGTCATCACATCATCATCATTATTATTAATAGTGTAATGATTCAATAACGCGTGCAGCGGAGAAGGAGAAAGCAAGGAGAAGAGCAATTAAACATGTGGAAAATCGACAGACGCGAATTAGCAAATGTCATTAAGACGCTGCCTGCATGGTTGTGTAAGAGTCGACTTACAGAGGCTGTAATGTCAAAGTGGGCTCCTCTGGTAATTCATAACAATTCGTTTAATTCGTTGGTGTTTAGACTACATCACCACAGAGTTTCATTTCTGGTTTCTAGACTTTAGCGGTTATGATGGTGGAGAACCTGCACCTTCACTTTTCAGCCTTGTGCTACCGCCGCTGTGGTGCTGAAAGGACAGCGCCTTGGCAGCATCAGCATAGTTATGGAAAGCTGAGGAGCACACAGCTGCGGTGCAGAGCCGCCAGAGCGCACCAAAACTTCGGCGGCCAATCAGAGTGCCGGACCAAACTCTTCACCCTCTACCAGGAAGAGAAAGAAGTGCAGCACTACAGAGGAGGTTTTGGCTTGCCTACTAACCCCTCCGTCTTTCTTTTCTTTTCAGAATTGCCGATGGATTCGGACAAAGACCGCTCTGCACTCTGTCAGCCTCCTGGGTCCAGCCTCATCGCCCTGCCCTGAGCATCACTCAAAGCACCCGATGACCAACCTAAAGATCTCTTCAATTTCTTAGCACTTCACCTCTTTTGCTGAACAAAGACAAAAATATTGCAAATAGTCAACATTGTTGGAATAAACTGTACTCTTTCATTACAAACCCTGGTCTCTGGGGTCCCTGTGTTCAGCCCTCGCAGTGTGAGTCGCTACACAGCAGCAAGAAAACCTTTAGACGCCGTTTAGAATCAGAAGCATCATATGAAGATTTGATTAGCATATCATTTGCATACTTTGCTGTGATTGGTCTTCATTTTTGTAGCTTAAAGGGAGCATCAGAAATCTCTCATTTTGCATCATTTTTGCTTTGAATGGAAAATGAGTGCTTTGTCCATCCACCGCAGGCACGCTGGATGAAAACTTGCCGATTAAATAATCCTTAAATTATCTCTTTGTGTTCATTAGAGTAATCGTACGTGACGTATCAGTGAAGAAGGTGCACACATGGGGCCCGAATCTAGGGGGCGTGTCCCTCTGTGTAATCACCTGACATGTCTGTCTCTGATACACTTCATGAATTTACAGCCTGGGCTTGAAAGAAATCAGCCACAACCTGTTAAGAGCAAATAATCTGAGAAAGCCTTATCCCGACAACCTTCTAATCTATCTGTACCAGCTCGCCCCTGAGAAAAATCCAACGACAAAAAGAAGCTTTAAGATTCATCTGGGAACATAAAAATACAAAAAATGTGTAAAACTGAGACACCTTTCATGTTCTGCTGTAATAGGAGTCATTTATTTTCCCTGTTTATCTTGCACTACTACAGTGGAATAATATCAGGAATTTTTTTTCTAGAATATGCCAGATAACCTTGAGCAGGATCGCTGCGAACCAGGGCGGTGCGATAGGGACGATAGCACAGGAAGTGTTTTCTTTGAGGTGTCATGTTGACATTAGCAGTGAGGTTTTTCGGGTGAGCTGAGCGTGCTCTGTTCTTCCTGACTGAAGTCGGCGTGAGCATTTGTTTATGTGTGTGTGTGTGTGTGTATGGGGTGCGTTGTGCTGCAGACTCATCACAGTGAATTATCAGCACGGAACCATTCACACTACTTCAGTGAGCTACACAACACCCCATGACAGCTGCTGTTTTCATTACTGGGTCTCTCTCTCTCTCTCTCTCTCTCTCTCTCTCTCTCTCTCTCTCTTACTCTGTTGTTGTTTTCTCAGGGCAGCTCTCTATCTCTCTGCACTCGGTTCTCTCAGGTGGTGACATCTATCTCTGTTTGTGAGGTTGCAAGGCCAAGGCAGACATATGCTCTTCCCTCTGAGTGCAGTAGTCAGAGTTGACTCACACAAACACACACAGTGTCTTTTTTTTTTTTTTTGGTCGACAAAAGACCAGAGGCAGCTCCATTTGGTAAACAATGGACTCATTGAAAGTCTCAGGTTGTGGCTCAGCCCTAGCTGCATCATCCTCTTTCATCATTATCTTTCGATCTTCCTATGTTCCTCAGTCATGTAGCCATTAAAACCAAGAGAACTGCATGTGAATGGAGCCTTATCGTGACAAATATAATCATGGGGAAAAAGGATTATATTCAAATTTGTTCAAAAGCCCTTTCATAGAGCAATTAACCCAAGGTTTCTCAAACGTTTATTTTCGCCAATAATTCAAATGAGACGATACGATAATATCAAGCCTAAAATCTCTACCATGTATCGTCTTAATAAATACCTTGCTTTTGTGACCTTCCGGAAGAATCCCAATATATCCACAAGCTCATAAAGGTAGAGAAAAAACATTTTAAAACCTTCCTCACCAAGTCGATCGATACGTAAGTATTCACACGCTTGTATAAAAAGCTACAGGTGCTTAATGACTTCCTCTGGTGTAAATTAGGTTTTCCTCTGCAAAGCAAATATTGTGTCTGGCTTCGGAGTATCTAGATCCCATGTTGTGTCACAGTGCCAGTGTCTTGGCCATCACCTATGACAGAATATATTCATGAATGCTGAAAAATGAATGTGATCCCTGCACCGAGCGAGGGCTAGCCATGCTCCAGAAAAGCTCTAACAAGCTGCCAGCTGCATCCAGAGATGGAGCCAATCACTTGTCATCCTCTAGTCAAAGAGAAGAAAACAGAAAACAGACAAAAAAAAAAAAGAAAGGCTAGAGCAGTCATGGAGTGAATGCATCACGGAGTGCACTAACAAAATCTGAAAATTCACAGCCTGGTACAAAGAATTTTCCCCGAGCTATTAGCCAGCGAACACTCACTGGGAGATGTATGCAGAAAAGCCATGGTTTATTTTAAAAAGCATTCATTGTCTGGAGGATAAAACATACTGCCTTGTTTCTTTTCTTTTCCCTTTTTTTTTTTTTCAGTCCAGCGCATAGATTTCAGCAGCGCTCTATTAAACTGAAAGCCTACAGGGTTCTTCAAGCACACTCTCTCGAACACAGACAAAGATTACACAGAGAAAGGCTTTCGGATTTGTAAAAATACATTTAATAAGACGTGCAGGCGAGAGAGACTCATGTCAGCGCGCCGTGTTAAAATAGGGCGTCGCGTCTTGCCTCACGGACAAACAAATACCCGGCAGCGTCGACGAGAGATGATCGGGGAGATGATGAGGGCCGAGCTGAGGCAGAAGGGAGCCGAGGTGAACCGTCTTCAAAGCTCCAGCTGAGGTCAAGTGTCGATCCGACATGATGACGCTAGGACAAACTGAGATATGGAAAATGTTCTGTTCTCATAGAGGAATGCTGAGGTTATACTGACATCAGCATCGTCATATCCATTTATATGAATCAGTGATTACATGGTGTACTCATTATTTCAGAGTAGCTTTGTACTTGTTTTCCTCCTTCGGCGTTCTCCAGTGATTCCAGACATTCATTCATTTTTATATAACAGCGAGTTTATTTGAGTGCACTTAACTACTGATGCCAATAATAGAAGCCTATATTGTATTGTAGTCATATACTACATCCTACATGTGTATAGTACAGTATATGCAATGCCTTGTAGGAGTATTCAGATCCCTGACCAGTTCTTTAATACTGGTTTCTTTCATCAGTGTAAACTAGAAGCTTCCACAGCACAGAGGGGGCGAATACCTTTGAAAAACAAGTCATTTCAGGTTTTTTTTTTTTTTTTCACTTTTATTAAAACATTTCCTAACATAAATCCAATATCACATTACAGTCATTGATTTTGAGATTCAGTGTCGTGTTTTAAAATAAAATATGCACCTTTTGTAATTGAGTAATATGAGAGAATTAGTCAGGGATGTGAATAGTTTTACACAGTATTGTGTGTACAGGTATATAGAGTAGTGTATATTATAATTATGGCTGGCATTGCAACATCTTTGTTCTGTTATTTATCCCTCCCTCCCTCCCTCCCTCCCTCCCTCCCTCCATCTAACCATAAAACCAACCAACCAACTTATCCATCCATCTGTCTATCCACCTTTCAGTGTTTCAACCATGTAAACACACATACTAACATGCTAACACTTACATACTAGCACACTTTGCATCTGTAATACTTCTCACACTTACTTGCAC
The DNA here is from genome assembly GCA_033459395.1 of Hemibagrus guttatus. NCBI lineage: Eukaryota > Metazoa > Chordata > Actinopteri > Siluriformes > Bagridae > Hemibagrus > Hemibagrus guttatus. The sequence goes on along the minus strand of JAUCMX010000023.1, from coordinate 17,569,335 downwards.
ATGCGAGTATTCTACCATACACTATACGCTTACATACTAGTCACATAAAGGTATACTAACACTTACATACTATGTACATTTGCACGCTTGCTATGCATACTGCTATGCTAACACTTTCCGACTGTGTACACTTGCAAACTGACATAATAACATGCTATCACACTTGCAAACTAGATCCCTTAAGAGCATACTTCCATACTAGGACACTTAAATATTTGTATACTCACATACTTGTACACTTGCAAACTGGCATAATAGCATACTAGAAAATGTAGTATACTGCCATATATGTACATGAACATGAATCTTGATATACTAACTAACACATACATACTATGCACACTTATAGCAATAATAGCAATGTTGCATACTTTAGTACACTATCATATTTGCACATTTGCCTACTTTCACAGTATGCACACTTGCATACTTGCATGCTAGATCCCTTACAGAACAGCATACTTCATTACTAGCAGACTTATATATTTATATACTTACATACTTGTACACTTGCACTTCCATCTTTTTTAGTTTTTACTAGATTCCCAGTTTTATGAAGATTCTCTAGTTTTATGAACATGCTATAAATATGATGCTGTATTTTATTAGAACTACTGCAGCAGACAGGTCACATGAATAAAGTGATCATACTCATCTCCAAGAACCTTACATCATGCACGCTAGCATAGTTTATAGATAATTATTCACCCGTGAAACAATCCCTAAAATCTCCCTCATTGCAAACTCTTTGCTTCTTTTTTCCCCGAAGTCAGCTCCTGCTCTCCACAATCCGCTATCCCTTCCTTGATTTCTGATCCCCTGATCCTCCTGATGTCCTGTCTCATATCTCCAGCCTGGTAGAATGGCTTTCTGAACACAAAGAGCATTATGCATGAGCCCCAGAAGGTCCCCATGCTGTCACCCTTCTTCGACACTTCGCGAGGTGTCACCAGTTCACCCTTTAAAGATGATCCTCCGTTTAGCCTCATACACATCAAAGCCTGGCCCCTGCTCTGCCGCTACAAGTTAATGAGAATTGGGGTGGTGGCTTGATGTTTATTCACAGAAACTTTTTTTCCCCATCAGAGTAAGTTAAGTTCTTGCGTTGTTATTTGGTTTTTAAGCTTGGAGAGAAATCAACCAATCAACCAATCAGTTCAGAGAAGAGGTATACTTTATATTAGTCATGCTGTAATGCTTTGACTCTGCTTTCAGAACCAGATAAGATCCACCAGCACTAAACATGCTAAGTGATTTAGACCCATTTTGTGCTTTAGCAGATGCATAAAAAAAGTTATTACCCTGTACTTTGCAGGATACAAATGCTAGTCATTGAGGGTAACCTTATCGAGAGCAGAGGTCACAAAAGAACCCCAAACTCTTTTCTCAAGTAAAAGTGCAATTACTCACCCAAATAAACAATCCGTCACTGGGGTTAGCAGAAAATGATAAACTCTTACATGAAGTATGAAAGTAAAAATTACAAGAAAGATTCATGCAAGTCTGCCTCGAATCCTAAACTGAAATTTGTCCCTCTTTCACCAAGGAATGCTGGAAAACATTAGCTAAGCCAAAATAACAACAGATTTATTCCTAAGCTCTCAAATGTTAGCTAGCATGTTTGCAAACTAGCTGAATGCTAATCACTCAAAGTGTACATAGCAGCAGATAGATTAGGGTTGGTATGATGGGTATTTGGTTTCATTCTGTTATTGTTAAAACATGTTGGGAATAAAGTAGGATCTCTCATCTTACAGCTTCAAGACATCTTAACTCCAAACCGGATCTCATCACCCCTGAATATGTTGAGACTGGTAATCAGAGCACAAGCTGAAAATTCTGACCTCAGTGATGGTTACTTCAAAAATTGAAGTATAGCTTCAGGACCCAGGGTTGTATCTGAGGGCACGTTATCATTGTTTGTGCCCTAAGAATAATAAAATGAACTGGTCTATGATTCCAGTTAATGGTTTATGATTCCATTTGATGACATGTCAGTGCAGTGGGTAGCTCCAGTGCTGTTGCAGCTCCAGGGTCAATTCTCAGTTCGGGTTAATGCCTTTGTGGATTTTCTTATGTTCTCCTTGCGCCAGTGTCGGTTTTCTCCGGGCTCTCCGGCTGCCTCTCACCTCTGGAGGGTGATGAAAGTGGAGAGTGGTGTGAATATATGTGCATGGAACTCCAGGTGTCCCATCCAGGGTGTATTCCCATAATGGGCTCCATATCCACGGTAACCCTGACTGGAACAAAGTCTTTACTGAAGCCGAATGAGTGAACAAACTTCATAGGAACTATCCCAGGCCTTATCTCATAGTTCTTGTCCGGATAGCCACGGAAGAAACACAGCTACAAAGACATCTATGTCTTTATTCTCTTTCTACCAAAACAACTTCAAGTATCCTCCTAAAGGACCCGGTTTTTGGTATGCTAGGCGTGTATCTTTTTTCCCCGTTCGAAAGTCAGAGTGTTACTTAGAATTCATGAAGGATGAAGTTCTCACATTGCAGGTTCAGACAAATATTGGTTAAGCCACTTGAAAGTTGCTTATGGTAATCCGACCGGCGTGTGATAGGTTGCTTAACATTCTCATCCCTAATCCTGCACTGCTTCCTCCACAAGGTTAATTAGTTGCAGGCCTCCTGAGAGTGACGGGGACTTAAGACAGAGGGAGAGGTGCTTCCACACAAGAAAACAAGGTTAATGGGACGCTCTGAGCTCAGATCTTTTCTCACATATGTTTGTTGATTTTTCGCTCACTCAGTATTGTTGCTAGAACGGGAATGAAAAGAAAACTTTGCATTCAATACAAATTGACAAACCCAAATACACTATATTGCCAAAAATGTTGGGACACCACTCCAAATCATTGAATTCAGGTGTTGTTTTTCCAGGGGTTGTGCTTGGCCCCTTAGTTCCAGTGAAAGGAACTCTTAATGCTTCAGCACACCAAGACATTTTGGACAATTTTATGCTCCCAACTTTTTGGGAACAGTTTGGGGATGACCCCTTCCTGTTCCAACATGACTGCTCACCAGTGCACAAAGCAAGCTCTATAAAGACATGGATGAGTGAGTTTGGTGTGGGGGAACTTGACTGGCCTGCACAGAGTCCTGACCTCAACCCCATAGAACACCTTTGGGATGAATTAGAGCGGAGACTGAGAGCCAGGCCTTCTCATCCAACATCAGTGCCTGACCTCACAAATGCGCTTCTAGAGGAATGGTCAAAAAATTCCTATAAACACACTTCTAAACCTTGTGGAAAGCCTTCCCAGAAGAGTTGAAGCTGTTGTAGCTGAGTTGAAGGGTGGGGAAATTCCATAATAAATTCGTGAGCATGTAAAGGCAGACATCACAAACTTGTGGCAATATAGTGTAGTTGGAATCATGTTGGATGTTGGTTAGCATGGAGGTAATGTTGCTATGGTAGATCTCCAGGGTCCGTGATTAGATTTTGAACTCGAGGTACTGTCTCTGTGGGTTTCCTCAGGGTTCTCTGGTTTCATCCCACTGCCCAAACACATGCTGGTAGGGAGATTAGGGACTCTCTCATCTGTCCTTTCCATGGTGTATATCCACATGTAGTCCTGGGTTGGTCTCAGACCCTGACCAAGATGAATGGACAAGTGAACCAATGATGGATTTGATTTTAGTTTTGATCAGACCTGTTCTGAAGTGAAGCCTTTGCAGGAACAATTTGATTGGCAAGAACATTCCAGGCTGCCGTCTGTGGGGTCATTTTAAACTGTATTGAAAACCAATTACTTGAATGGGTCCTTTTAACCAGCTGTTATCGAACCAACCCCCGAATCGTGTTATTACATCTGGACAAAAGGCACCTGGGAAATTCATTCATTGTCTACCGCTTATCCGGACTATACTCGGGTCACAGGGAGCCTGTGCCTATCTCAGGCGTCATTGGGCATCAAGGCAGGATACACACTGGACAGAGTGCCAACCCATCACAGGGCACACACACTCTCATTCACTCACACAATCACACACTACGGACAATTTAGAGATGCCAATCAACCTACAATGCATGTCTTTGGACTGGGGGAGGAAACCGGAGCACCCGGAGGAAACCCCCGAGGCACGGGGAGAACATGCAAACCACACACACGGCAGAGGCGGGAATCGAACCCCCAACCCTGGAGGTGTGAGGCAAACGTGCTAACCACTAAGCCACCGTGCCCCCCAACCTGGGAAATTAAGACTTATTTATAGCCATTAATCCATTGTTTTATGTTGGCTACCACAAGACAGTATCACACAACCAGAAATGCCTAACGACACACAACAAGCCTGTCATCTTTTGCATGTATTTGCGTGTAAATTAGCTAGTGTCATAAATTAAGACCTAAAAAAAGTCAGGTGATTGGTTAATGATGGAGCGAAATCCCAGAGGCTGTATCTTTTAACCTCGGGCACTGTTCAGATGTGCAGAGAGTAGGGCATAGCGGTGATCATTTCAGAATGGACCGTAGCTCAAATTATCAGAAACTGAGACAAGTACTTTGCTGAAGTGGAGCCCAGAGTGGGCAGGGATTAAAATTAAGCCTTTCGAAGCTCACAAAATTCACACAATGTGGTAGAAAATGTGCGTTTCCAACCATTCCAGTCTAAAGATTTAGACTTGGGGAAAAAATAAATTGTAGTTTTGCAGTAGAACCTAAAAGCAACCCACCAGAAGGCAATCTATAATTACAAAACAATAAGTGCACATTCCTAATAATTAGTTGAGGGCAGAAGCTGTTGAGTGGGTGAGAGTAGCAGGGTTGAGTACCCATCAGGCAGGAGCCAGGCACAAAGAGATTTACAGGGCGAGAGGTGTCATGTTTATTCAAATATTTTTAAGACAGTCGGAGCTGAGAGCATTCATTAAATGAGCTGCTGACTTCTCAAATCTGATTGCTCAGAAGCTTTGTGTTAAAGCTCGCCTGCTCGTACATTACCGTTTCTATAGTAATGACTCAACAAATCTCGGGGGCTCGTTGCTCTGGCAACGATTTCTGGTAGGAAGCATTTATTTAGCGTGCATGGAAGATGTCTCCAGCAGGAGCGTTTTGGAAGAGTCCGAAGTCTCAGAAAAGTCTTCAGGGGAGAGGAGGTTATACACTATACTGCCAAAAGTGTTAGGACAACACTCCAAATCATTGAATTCAGGTGTTGTTTTTCAGGGGTTTGGCTCAGCCCGTTAGTTCCAGTGAAAGGAACTCTTAATGCTTCAGCATACCAAGACATTTTGGACAATTTCATGCTCCCAACTTTGTGGGAACAGTTTGGGGATGACCCCTTCCTGTTCCAACATGACTGCACACCAGTGCACAAAGCAAGGTCCATAAAGACATGGATGAGGTTTGGTGTGGAGGAACTTGACTGGCCTGCACAGAGTCCTGACCTCAACCAGACAGAACACCTTTGGGATGAATTGGATTGGAGACTGCGAGCCAGGCCAAAACTGGGACATTTGCCTTTTCATGCACATGAATGTAATATGGAGTTGGCCCACCCTTTGCAGCTATAACAGATTCAACTTCAAAGGCTTTCTTGGAAGGCTTAGGAGTGTGTTTATGGGAATTTTTGACCATTCCTCTAGAAGCGCATTTGTGAGGTCAGGCACTGATGTTGACGGATGAGCAGGCCTGGCTCGCAGTCTCCACTCTAATTCATCTCAAAGGTGGAAGCATTAAGAGTTCCTTTCACTGGAACTAAGGGGCCAAGCCCAACCCCTGAAAAACAACACCTGAATTCAGTGATTTGGATGGGTGTCCCAAAACTTTTGGCAATATAAGTGCATTTCTAGATAATGTGACAAGCTACATTTGGGAACTACCTTGCACTAGGGATGTACAGAGGCACACCTGCAGACTAGCCTTGTTGCATACTTACACACTAGCATACTTACAACATGTATACTTGATCATTTAAACCCTTGCATACTTGCAAACAGGTCTATAGAACTACACCAAATGTTTTGCACTAGTGCATGTCCATACTTCACAAGCCCTTCCATACTAGTATGCTAGTTTTTACACTAGTATACACACTCTAATCTGCATGCATACTTGCGTACTAGCTGACTGACTTTTTCACTAGAACAGTCCAGATTATATACCCTGTTTTGATGCTCGGTGTCAGGTTTCGGGAATCTGATGAAGCACTCCGCATGCGTCTCGGCAGTCCAGATGTCTATCCAGCATGTTTACCGTGCCGTCTCTGTTCCCTGCACTTAAACAAGGTGAATGACACACCCGGCTTTTGCTTAACAAGGGGCAGAAAAAAGGATGAGAGCAAAAGTGCAATTTTTAAGAGATTGTGGAATTGTGACGATGAATCGCTTTTAAAATTTCGAGGCGACCTGCGTCCCCGTTCTGGCGTCTGCTGTCTGTCACACAGACGTTTAGTCAGAGTGATTAACCACTTTCTTTCAACACCATAGGGGCAAAGTGTCACCCTGTCTCTCTCTCTGTCTTTTTCTCTCTCTTCTCAAGTGTACTAAATATCTGAGTCAAGTGATTCATTGTATTTTGTGTGTGTGTGTGTGTGTGTTTATGTTGGTTCAAACACATTTAAACACTGAAATATATATTTATTTTCCCCTATCATTTTGAATTTGATTGCTTGCCCATTTTCACAGCTATTATATATTGTTATTACTGCTATTATATATTATTAAACATGACAGCGGCTCTGACAGGAGTCCCATCTGCATGTCAAATCACAGGTTCATATTAATGCACTCGTTATCGTATCATATCGTATCTATGGGAACAGTATGGGAAACAAATCTTAAAAAAAAATGCAATAGTAAAGAAGGGAAGACATGTTAGCGCTATCGATCGTACGTGACTAAGCTCTGAAGAAGCACTAGTCAGATAAAATCATGCTAACTAGTGTTAAAAAATCATGCTAACTAGAAAGGAAAAAGAGAGAGAGCTGACTGTTCAGCATGACTCTGCCTTCTCTTTATTTGCCGTGCGAGCATCCTGGCGTGGATCTCCTCCACAGTGGGCACGGAATAAAAACCCACCAAGAAGATAAAGAGAAAGAGAGAGAGAGAGAGTCAGAGAGAGAGAGGAGCCTATGGCAAAAAAAAAAAGTTTGAAAAGCTTGAAAGTGTGCTCTAGACCTCCTCTCAGATGAACACGGTGTGGTTTGAAATGAATACTAGCTTCATGAATCCTTCATATAGACCTCTGAGCAACCACAGGTGATGTGTTTCTTATCAGCCAGAGAGAGAGAGAGAGAGAGAGAGAGAGAGAGAGAGAGAGAGAGAGGGTGGTGGAGTGAGTGATAGCGTTTACTCTAAACCGCACAATGGGTCTGTGAGAAAGTCCTCTGTCTCTGCGTGGAGTCTCGCTGTAGAAACAGCTTCAGCTCGGAAACGATTCCTGCCACTCAAATAGCGTAGCGTACTTCTTAGTTTCAGTGCTTCCATACTAGTGTTCTAGCATACTTCCACATCTGCATCCTTGCATACTTACAACTTGCGTACTAGCCTAGCAGTCTTAGCTTTGGGCTTGTATTTTATACTTTAATAGTCCTTGAATACTAGCGTACTTGCACACTAACATATTTGCATACTAGCCTTACACCGATCAGGCATAATATTGTGAGCAGTGACAGGTGAGGTGAATAAGACTGATGATCTCCTCATCATGGCACCTGTTAGTGGGTGGGATATATTGGGCAGCAAGTGAACATTTTGTCCTCAAAGTTGATGTGTTAGAAGCAGGAAAAATGGACAAGCGTAAGGATTTGAGCGAGTTTGACGAAGGGCCAAATTGTGATGGCTAGACCACTGGATCAGAACATCTCCAAAACTGCAGCTCTTGTGGGGTGTTCCCAGTCTGCAGTGGTCAGTATCTATCAAAAGTGGTCCAAGGAAGGAACAGTGGTGAACCGGCGACAGGGTCATGGGCGGTCAAGGCTCTTTGATACACGAGGGGAGCGAAGACTGGCCCGTGTGATCCGATCCAACAGACGAGCTACTGTTGCTCAAATTGCTGAAGAAGTTAATGCTGGTTCTGATAGAAAGGTAGCAGAATACACAGTGCATGACGGGTCAGGGCTGTTTTGGCAGCAAAAGGGGGACCAACACAATATTAGACATAATGGTCATAATGTTATGCCTGATCAGTGTAAAGTTATAATATAAAACCCATGCATACTTCCACATGGGAATGCTTACATTCTAGCATACTCGCACACCTGCATTCAAATTTCCCCATGAGTCCTTTCATACTAGCATACTATTTTGCACACTAGTATACACGCTCAATTATAAATGCATACTTGCATACTAGCCTACTGGCTTTTGACTAGAACAGACATTTTATGCCCTGGATTGATGTTGCAGATCACATGTTTCCTGGAAAGGCAAAAACGAGGTGAGATTTTTTGGAGGGTTTTCTTTCCAACTGTTTACTTACTGCAGTGTTGTGGTGCTCATGCAGATGCCTTGTGTGTGTTCATCATGTCTTGTGTGTGTTCATTCGCTTTCGACTTTTCTGCACACTAGCTAGACCCTCGAGAAAAATCGGTTATATTTTTGGAAAAGAAACTGCAGCAGATTGTCATCATTCAGATCATAAGTCACTTTACAGCTGAAAATCACGCAGCAGTCTAAAGCACTGATTTTACAAAGGACACTCAAAATTAAAATGGCTTAACGTAGCATTGCTTTGGCCAGAGGAGTGTGTTGGTGCCCCGAATTTCACAACACGACTATGTGAGTCATCATAACGACTATGTTCTAATGTTCACAACACGACTATGTGAGTCATCATAACGTGTGCTACAATGCTAAAGTAGCTAAGCTATATTAGATCTGACATTACCAACACATTTTCAAGGAGGAAAAATGGGAGCTATATATTTTCTGTCAAAGGGTTGATAAATAGAAGTGTGCCTGGTAAAGGTAGCTAGCAGACTAGCTCATTTGTGTTAATAGCTAATAGCTAGCAGACTAGCTCATTTGTGCTAATAGCTAATAGCTAGCAGACTAGCTCATTTGTGCTAATAGCTAATAGCTAGTAGACTAGCTCATTTGTTCTGAATGTTTTGAATACAGGTCTTGAATACACTTTGGGGTCGATGAACGCGCTGGCGCGGTTTGGTGGATTTTATCCACATAGCAGCTACAGTAACTTGACTGACCACGCCGTCACTTTTTATTATACAGAAACCAGTAATATATCATTCCAAACTAAAGGGTCTGTTTGTATTTCTGTATACTCACAATAATGACAAAAACCAAATACTTTTATAAAATAAAGAAAGGCTAGGTTACATACCTGCAGATGCTTCCTCAGGTTCCACATTGAAGCCTTTGATGTCCAAAGCATTTTAACAGCTGGATAACTCATTTTGCACTGAACTGTTAGATTTGCCCTTACATTTAAAAATGTAAATACAAATACATTTTTATCACTCGCCATGGTGGCGACTCTCAGACAGGTTGTAGTAGCCTAAAGCTTTCAGCGGCAATGTGGATTAATGTAATTAGCAGACTTCAAATGCCGCGAATTCAATCCAGAGAACCAATCAAAAGCCTCAGAATAGCACCGCTTTAACAAATTCCAGCAACACGTTAACATTATTCAACATATCCTAGTTTTTTTAAAGAAAATATTCAGATATAACCCTATTTGTAATCTTTGTAACTGTAATTTAATTACATATTTTGTCTCAGTAACTGTAACGAATTACTGTAGCGCCGTTACATGTAACTAGTTACTCCCCAACACTGCCTAGATGCTAGCATACTTGCATTCTTGTTAGAGAACCATATAGAGAGTGTACTAAAACCTTTGCAAACTAGCCCACTAATACCTTGCACTCTAACTTACTTAAACGCTCATTTACATGCATACTTGCATACTAATAAGCACACTAACATACTTACACCCCCATTTTCATACTAGCTTGCATACCAACATACCTTTACACTCACTTCCATGCATACTTGCATGCTAACATGCTTACACCCTCACTTTCATGCATACTTGCACACTAGCTTGCACAACGTCATACTTACACTATCACTTCCATGCATACTTGCATGCTAACATACTTACACCCTCACTTTCATGCATACTTGCATACTAGCTTGCGTAGTAACATACACACTAATTTACATGCATACTTGCACACTAGCTAGAACACTAACATGCCCACTTACATGCATACTTGCATACTAGATTTCACACCAACCTACTTACACCCTTACTTCCATGCATACTTGGACACTAGCTAGCACACTAACATGCACCCTCACTTCCTTGCATACTATCCTCGTAGCATCCTGACACC
>JAUCMX010000023.1:17544019-17551519 GCA_033459395.1 Hemibagrus guttatus | reverse complement strand
GGTGGCTTGGTGGTTAGCACATTTGCCTCACACCTCCAGGGTTGGGGGTTCGATTCCCGCCTCCGCCGTGTGTGTGGAGTTTGCATGTTCTCCCCGTGCCTCGGGGGTTTCCTCCGGGTACTCCGGTTTCCTCCCCCAGTCCAAAGACATTTACATTTCTGGCATTTGGCAGACGCTCTTATCCAGAGCGACGTACAAAAGTGCTTTAGTTCTCAGTCAATGAATACATTAACACTGGTTCAATAGGACACAAACTTGGGATACCATTAGCCTAAAATGAGGTTGTTTTTTTTTTTTTTTTTTGTTTTTTTTAAACTTTGCAACATAATACATAAACAGGGAAAAATAAGAGCTAGTTTAAGTGCTTCAGGAAGAGGTAAGTCTTCAGTTGCCGTTTGAAGACGGTCAGAGACTCAGGCCGTACGGATACCTAGGGGAAGTTCGTTCCACCACCTCGGTGCCAGAACAGAGAAGAGTCTAGATGTATACCTACCTTCTTCCCTGGTGGGACCAGTCAAGCAGTGCTAGTGGACATGCATTGTAGGTTGATTGGCATCTCTAAATTGTCCGTAGTGTGTGATTGCGTGAGTGAATGAGAGTGTGTGTGTGTACCCTGTGATGGGTTGGCACTCCGTCCAGGGTGTATCCTGCCTTGATGCCCAATGACGCCTGAGATAGGCACAGGCTCCCCGTGACCCGAGAATAGTTCGGATAAGCGGTAGACAATGAATGAATGAATTTTCTGTTTCTTCTCCGATGCGGTTATCTAGAGAGAAGATGAGAGACTGAGTTGGTTTGTTTTTCTTCCCTGATTTAAACCCAAGTTTATGATCATCTCTTATAAATAAATAAATAAATAAATAAATAATTAGCATTAAAATTTCTCATCAAAACAGTGATGTAGAAATCTCTATCCTGATTGGTTGAGAGATATTTCATTAAAGGTCCTTGTGCTCTATATCTCATAATAAATGTCTGGACTTGTTAAAATGCTGACGTTTTCTGCGAAGTGATTTTTCTTTAAGATTTATGGAAGGAGTCTCCAGCGTCAGAGTTTTCAGCAAGTGTGTTGCTGAAAAGAGGAGAAAAGCAGAGAGGTTTCTATCCGCTGATCACGGAAAGTTTCTCGATGTGGTGAAGCACAATCCTTTAAAAGGGAGAAGATTTCTTGTTTCTTCTGTTTTTTTTTCTCTCGGGCTGATTGCGCAGTCGGAGCTCCGGTGCTCGCAGCACTCTGTGTTGGTTGCGACTCTCTAGCGGCGAGCAGATGTGTAAACTAGGCTAGAAGGAGACGGAAAGTAGATCAGCGCAACGTGCTGAAGAAGTGAAGTCCAAACGCTTTCCTTTTTTCACCTCTACACAGCTGAATGTAGGTCGTGGAATAAATATAAATTTATCTCTGTATTAGAACTGGCCTTTATTTCTGCTGTTTGTGTAAATAGTGAAGGAGCTGGTGGCTTCTCTTCTCTTCTCTTCTCTTCTCTTCTCTTCTCTTCTCTTCTCTTCTCTTCTCTTCTCTTCTCTTCTCTCGTCTCCTCTTTTTACCTCTTCTCTTCTTGTTTCTTCTTTTTGTCTCTTCTCTTTTTGCCTCTTTTTTTGTCTTTTCTTTTGTCTCCTATTCTTGTTCTCTTCTCTTCTGGTCTCGTCTCGTCTCTTTTTGTCTTGTCGCTTTTCGCTTCGTCTCTTCTTGTCTTTTCTTCTTGTTTCTTCTCTTTTCATCTCTTCTCTCGTCTCCTCTTTTTACCTCTTCTCTTCTTGTTTCTTCTTTTTGTCTCTTCTCTTTTCACCTCTTTTTTTTGTCTTTTCTTTTGTCTCCTATTCTTGTTCTCTTCTCTTCTGGTCTCGTCTCGTCTCTTTTCGTCTTGTCTCTTTTCGCCTCGTCTCTTCTCGTCTCTGATCTTGTCTTTTCTTCTTGTTTCTTCTCTTTTCATCTCTTCTCTTGTCTCCTCTTTTTACCTCTTCTCTTCTCGTTTCTTCTTTTTGTTTCTTCTCTTTTCACCTCATCTCTTCTTGTCTCTTTTGTTTTTTCTTCTTGTTTCTTCTCTTGCCGTCTCTTTTCTTGTCTCCTCTTTCCCTCTCCTCTCCTCTCCTCTTTTCTCCTTTTCTTTTGTCCTGTCTCCTTGTCTCGTGTCTCGTCTCGTCTCCAAAAATCATAACATCTTAACTTTTTCAAGTAAAAGAGTAATATATTAGTCAATATATTAATTAATATATAGCGAATGATCCCACAGTAAATGTATTGCATTTTTTTATATATATATATATATATATATATATATATATATATATATATATATAATATATATATATATAAGGTGTGTGTGTGTGTGTGTGTGTGTGTGTGTGTTTCTGTCACAGAGCCAGCAGAGGTTTTTTTTCTTGTCTGTGTTTCAGACTCTAAAGCTTCTCACAGTCGCTTTCATCTCTTATCATCACTCTAAGATGCAGATGACCCTGCTGACTAAAAGTTCACTAAACAATATAATCACTAATCACGCTCCTTTATGCTGATGCAATCAGACTCCGTGTGTTTCGGAGAGATTATTCAGAACGTCTGAAGGTGTGACGTATCAGACTTTTCCTTTTAAAGTGGCAGTACAGCTGCATGCGGTGATTCGAACTCTTAGGTGTTTTCTATCTACATTCTTTTAGCTTTGATTTCTTATTAACAAACTCATTTTTCTTGAGAGAAAGAAGGCAGACAGCATGTGAGCTCGGGAGGAAGGGGGCGGAGCAAAGGGGGTGGGGCTTCCAGAGGCAATGGCAGCACTTTTTTTATCTGAGATTTCAAAACACCTCAGCTTCATCGATTTGGCTCTCGAGTTGATCGTGTTCGGTGTTAAATTGCCGAAATGTATAAAAGTGGGCGGGGCTGCTAATAAAATATAACGAGAGGAAATGTCACTGGATGCAGCGTAATGTTGTGTAGAGATGCACAAGAGCTTCACTATCATATAAATCCCAGTTAAAAGACATTAAACATTAACCTGAGTCCTGAAGAAATGCCCAAGGTTTAAGGTTAAGGTTCGAGGGGCGGGGCTAGGGGGGTTGTTCCTATGTACGCAGGTCAAATTGTGACTCGGTGAAATTTCACTGATAAATAATCGAGAGAATATGAAACTGTATTTATTTATTTGTTTATTTATTTAAAAATATGCAGCATTTGTTTTTGTCCTTAATACTTTCAAGATCGTGAATTTATTTTTTTTTTGGTTTAAAATCTGCTCGTGCCGATACTCCTACAATTTCTTTAAGATGAAATGCACGAAGATACAACCATCCGTCTCGCACACGCCGCTTTGACGTAGGTTGGTCTCTGATGCAGTGCAAAATCCAGCCCACACACACACACACACACACACACACACAATGTGTGTAAGTGTAGATATAAGAGAGAAGAGCATCGTGAGAAACTACTTCACTCCAAATAACTTTAAACTGCTCACGCTTTTATCGCCCAAGCCGTGCTTAAGTGTGTAGGATGAGAGCAGCACTCAAGGCTTGAGGGTAATGCAGATTATTTTATCACTTGAGTAAAAGACCAGCTTGTAAAAATTAAAAGCCAGCCTTGAACAATGCCAGAAACCATTTTGTACGTATCAGAACCGTTTAGGGATCGGTTTCAGTTTCGGATTACGAGACGTTTGGAAATGTGAATCGTAATGGGGTTAATTATATACCGTACGTCTTTAGAGACCCATCGTTGTCAGTTAAATGTTTTTTAAAACCCTCTGTATTGACGTTTTTGGTTTAAAAAATGGATTTGTGGGAAGTCTAGGTTTCGACTTGAGGTGAGTGATGTGACAAGAAGATAATGTCATGATGCAGCATTATTCATTCATTCATTCATTGTCTACCGCTTATCCAAACTACTCTCGGGTCACGGGGAGCCTGTGCCTATCTCAGGCGTCATAGGGAATCAAGGCAGGATACACCCTGGACGGAGTGCCAACCCATCACAGGGCGCACACACACACACTCACACACTACGGACAATTTAGAGATGCCAATCAACCTACCATGCATGTCTTTGGACTGGGGGAGGAAACTGGAGCACCCGGAGGAAACCCCCGAGGCACGGGGAGAACATGCAAACTCCACACACACACGGCGGAGGCGGGAATCGAACCCCCAACCCTGGAGGTGTGAGGCAAACGTGCTAACCACTAAGCCACCGTGCCCCCATTGATGCAGCATTATGATGTATAAAAATCTTTTCTACACTATTGTCAAAAGTTTTGGGACATCTGCCTTCACATGCACATGAATGTAATATGGAGTTGTCCCGTCCTTTGCAGCTATAACAGCTTCAACTCTTCTGGGAAGGCTTTCCACAAGGTTTAGGAGTGTGTTTATGGGAATTTTTGACCGTTCCTCTAGAAGCGCATTTGTGAGGTCAGACACTGATGTTGGATGAGAAGGTCTGGCTCGCAGTCTCCTCTCTAATTCATCCCAAAGGTGTTCTATGGGGTTGAGGTCAAGACTCTGTGCAGGACATTCAAGTTCCTCCACACCAAACTCTCTCATCCATGTCTTTTATGGAGCTTGCTTTGTGCACTGGTGTGCAGTCATGTTGGAACAGGAAGGGGTCATCCCCAAACTGTTCCCACAAAGTTGGGAGCATGAAATTGTCCAAATTGTCTTGGTATGCTGAAGCATTAAGAGTTCCTTTCACTGGAACTAAGGGGCCGAGCCCAACACCTGAATTCAGTGATTTGAAGGGTTTGGGTTTGTCCCAAAACTTTTGCCAATATAGTGTATCTACAAACATGGATTTAAACGGGAAAAACAGTTCCAAATACATTAATGTCAAATCAGCTGCTTCTAAATTGCCACGAAACCTTCTTTTTGTTTTACGATTCTTGTGATATCTCAGATATGCATATTATGACATCACTAACCACCACATATTTCTGCCATGAAAAAAAAAAAAAAAAAAAAAAAGAGAGACCAAGATAAATCATTTCAGAACTTTTTCCACCTTTTAATGTGACCTGTACAACTCGGTTGAAAAAACAAACTGGAATCTTTTTAAGGGGGTGGAGTTTATATTTGACATTATTTATTTTTATTTGGTCTTTCTCCGTTTTAAATAATCCGTCTCTCATTAATAAGAATGGAATAAAACAACCGTCTTCCTTCCAGATAAACCCCGGTCACGGCGTGCTGTGAAGCTGCGCCTCGATAGATGCAGATGTTTATAGTGATGTTTTGACTCTCTGTAAAAGTGTGTTCCTGGAAAGAGCGCGATAGCTTTCGTTCTGCTGTATCACCGGCGAGCTCGTCGAACTTTTAACCCAAATTTCTCAAGCTGGAGGAATTCCTTTTGCTCCTGTGTCTTGGTCATGGGGTGTGCTGTGTTCTGAGAGATAAGTGTGACGATCTGGAAGCTTCCTGTCCTCTGTCACGGAGCTAAGGAGCCGTGATTGACAGGCGGGTATCGTGGCAATTCAGCCCTCTGCTATGACAGTTCAGCCTGCGCGGCAATTCAATTTGCCATGGTTTGTCAATAACAATGCGAAGAGCGACTTCACGTCACAGCAGGACCGGAGCTGGTTGATGCCTGATAAATGCGCTCCTGTCTGGACCCAGAGATAAACCAGGGCTGTTATTATATTATATTATTATTATATATATATATATATACATTTTTTTTTTCCAGTTTTATTTTCCCCACTATGACCTGAGTTTGCTAGTCCTGCACATGTAAACCTTGAAGAAGGAAGATTAGATGGAAAAAACGGAAAGTTGTCGATGCTCGTTCATCTTGTGTGTGGGGGGGGGGGAGGCAGGTGGGAAAAAGAAGGGCAGGAAGTTTGTGGAAAGGAAGAGAGAAGAGCAAGAAGTTGGTGGAGAGCAAAAGAGAAGAGTAGGAAGTAAATAGAGAGGAAGAGGGAAGAGCAAGAAGTTGGTGGACAGGAAATGAGAGGAGCAGAAAGTTGGAAAAGAGGAAATAAGAAGAGCAGGAAGTAAATGGAGTGGAAGAAGAAAGAGCAGGAAGTTGGTGTAGAGGAAGACAGAAGAGTGGGAAGTTTGTGGAAAGAAAAAGAGAAGAGCAAGATGTAAATGGAGAGGAAATGAGAAGAGCAGGAAGTTGGTGGAGATGAAGAGAGGAGGAGAGCAGGAAGTTTGTGGAGAGGAAGACAGAATAGCAGGAAGGTGGTGGAAGTAAAATGGGAAGAGCCAGGAGGATGTAGGGAACAAAAGGAGATGAACATTAGTGTGATGAACAGCAGAAGAGAGGAGATTAGTAACAGAGAGAAATACAGAGTAATAAAAATTGGTGTGATGTAAAACAGGAAGAGTGAGGGATGAGTAGAGAGCTTGAACACAGGTGTAGCAGGAGGTGTATTTACTGAGTGTGAGAACTTCAAACAGCAGCCGTCTCTCTCCTCTGTCTCCAACATGGACACTTTGTCGTTTCAGCCTCACGAGGGACGCAGTGCTGAGAGTCGAGCCGTAACTGGATTAGAATATCGCTTCTCCAAGGTTAATCGCTGCTCCCGCTGCTCGCCAGACCTTAATTTGAGGATTTATCGCCGTGGTCTGGAGGAGAGTCACTTACAGAACCATTTAGTTTGAATTCATTTCCAAATGATTCATTTGTAACGAACAGAAATGAATCATTCTTCAGCTGGATTGAGAAGAGTCCGAGTCAGTAATCAGGAAAACGAATCACTGATTCAGAACAGCAGGATCCTGATCTTATTCATTTCAGATACGCACATGAACATTCGTGCGGAACTCCGTTCAGAAGAAATCCTTAAAGTAAGACCAATAAGATCAGGGATGTGGTAGAAGCTAAAGTAATGGCATCGTATAAAAGGAGGAAGTGTTAGTGTGTGTCTGTGTGAGCAGAGTCTCTGCAGCTGCGTTACTGTAGGATTTAGCGAACGTTCAGGTGCCATGTTCAGCTCTCTTTGCTTTTTATGGAGGTTTGTGGGCGTCGCTTATGCAAATGAGCTGCTCCGTGAGCACAGTTTTATGCTTATTGACAGCTGATTGATGTTTATCCTGCAACACGGCTATAAATCTGTTCGGTTTACTTTACTGAAAGCTTGATAAAACAGGTCTGCTTGATCTTTTTTATTTGTTAACATTTCGTTTTTTGCTCTCACTTTTTCCTGCTCTCTCTCTCTCTCTCTCTCTCTCTCTCTCTCTCTCTCCCCCTCTCTCCCTCTCTCTCTCTCTCTCCCTCTCTCTCCCTCTCCTCCACTTTGTGACCTTCTCAGCATCTCACTCACAAAGTCCTGACACTTACACATCGCTCTTTCTAATGATGTCTCTTATTAGCTATGCTAATTGCTAAGTCATATCTGTAGAGAATTTGACTTTGCCCTGAGTCGGAGTCTGTCGAGGAGAGATTACGCTACTTCCACACGCGTTCCTCATAATGCAAATCTTCCTGATCTAAATCCAGGAGCACGCTCTGTTGACTTTCTTTTTTAAAAGCAGTGCTTCCACAGACACTGTCTCTCTCACACACACACACACACGTCA
>JAUCMX010000023.1:17522018-17543519 GCA_033459395.1 Hemibagrus guttatus | reverse complement strand
TCATACAAAGTCAGTATTTTTTTCCCCATCAGCACCGTGTTCAGGGGCGGCACTGGGATGCAGATGCAGATGAAAGGGTTTAAAGGGTCTTTATGTTTAGAAGGATTCTTCTCCGAATTCATTAAAGGTCCTCATTAAATGTTGTCGAGTTGTTCGGACATTCGCCAAACGACCGATCTGGAAAATGGTTCAGACGTTTGAATATCCTAACCGAACACTTGGAAAAAAGAGAAATTTTGCATTTCGGATTCATCAGCTTCCTTTTGAAACCAAAAAAAAGTAGTGTTTTCTGTCAGACTTTTTCACAAATGCCTTCTCAAACCCCATTTGACGCATTCGAGTGCTGACGTTTTGAACACGTGTCGCACTCTTTCATGCTGCTGATGGACAGATGCCCGCCCCCGGGCACCGGCAGGTGTGTGCTTCGTGTTTTTTTACAGTCTTTTCTCTGCTCTCCGTCGCCTCGTTTTTTCCCGTGCGGCACCCCGAGGTGTCTGTCACAGTGCCGGCTCAGCACGCACTTTTCCTTTCCTTTAGCAGTGACGAATCTGGCTGTACACCTCGGCCTTATCCGCTAATCCGGGGAGGGAGCGAGCGAGTGATTTCCTTAAGGAAAGTCCATTCTCCTTCTCTCCCTTTAATTCTCCCTTTCATCTAATTTCTGCGGTCATGACTAATTACCCTTTTTTTTTTTTAAATCTTTTTTTATTTTATTAATTTATTTATTTTTTTAACAAATTTCTTGATTTTGTTCAGGTTTTTTTTTGTGTGTCTGTGTGTGTGTGTGTGTGTTTATTTATTTATTTAGAGGACAAAGTGCTAAATTAACTAACTAATTAATTAATTAATTTCATTTATTTTAAATTATTATTATAATTTTTTTTTTTTACAACACTCAACCCTCTCTTTCAATGTGAAGCCACTTTCGGCAAGTGTTTTTAACAAAATAAAAAAATATATTTTTAAAAAAAATAAATAAATAAGGGGAATATTTAACATTTCACAAGTTCACATTCTTAAAAAAAAATATTAATAAAACAAACCAAACAACAATAAATGATTTTTTTGTTCTTCAGGAAGTTCCTCAGGCGTTCTCCTCTTGTCCCTCAGGCTTCCACACAACCACTGTTAATGACGTAAAACCTTGAATTTTTCAATGATCCCTTCAAGTATAGTTTACAGTGCGTTTTCAAAAGTTTGTACACCCCTGGAGTTACTTCAGTGTTCATTGCCTGCTTATTGGATGTGCTCAAGCTTTCTAAACAGGGGCTTTTTTTTTTTTTCTCAAAAATGAAATCTTTGAGCAGAATGAGCCAGAGTTTACTGTTGAGGGTGAAAGTGTTTCGTAAAACACTAAAATTATCCGGTGAATGAAATCGCACAAGACGTGAAAACATTTTGCAGGTGCAAAGTAAAAGCTCGTGAGTTACACCGAACAGAAAAAACGAACCAAAACAGAGCTATATACCGGGGTTATTTCCGTTCCTGAAAAGTTTAAGGATGGGTTTTTTTTTTGTTGTTAAGGGAATGCTGGTGTTTTTGGAGAGCTGCTGTTAAGTGCTTTTCCTGTCCTGATTTAATACATTAGCACTTTGATGATGGCCTGTTAAACGCTCTTACCAAATACATGAAACCTTTTTCTTTTTTTAAATTTTTTCAATTTGTCTATTTATTTATTCATTTATTAAGGGCAGGCTGTAAAATTCCCCTGAAGAAAAGAAGGAATTTTGCTGCATTTTGCCGGTAAGTGGAGCTGGCAGCGCGGCGGTAAGTGAGGCATCAGAAACTTTTGTACAGTGCCAGTGTGAGCCGAGCAGTTGGGTTTATATGTGTTTGTGAGGAGGCTTTAGTACACAGCCGCTGTGCTAATGATCATCGAAGAGGGAGCTGTTTCCCGTTTTAGAGCTGCAGCTTCATGGTCCTTAAGGTAAAGTACATGGGAAACGCAGATGATGGCGCCCGGGTGTTACACACCACCACCTGCTGCAATCCGCCCCTCTGCCCCACCCCTCCGCTTCACGCCCGTGAGTGCAGACCCACCACAAGAAGGACAAGAAACCTCCCTCACATTTTAGTCAGAGTGGGCCCCGGGTTTTTCATTTGAGTCCACTTTTTGTGCGTCGTTATTCTGAGGACAGAGTACTACCTTTTTTAAAATTTCTAAAGAAAATCTCTTTTGCGTTTTAAAATGTTCAGTATTTTGCCCCAAGTCAATCCTGAACAACTCTCAACAGCCCTAAAATACTTCAGCGTTAGTTGAAATTGCTTCATGTTGACATTGTTTTCTGTCTTCTTCCGAGTGTTTTAAAAGCCCACATTAAAGATTCAAGACTTTTTTAGTCACTATACAGAGTACAGCGAAATTAGAGGCTGTAAAAGGAAGCGCAACAAACGGTTGTGCAACAACGTAAAAAATTATTTCAACATTAGGGACAAAAAAACATTACTGTGGATTTAAAAGCAAAAAAAAAAACAAATTAAAAACAAAAAAAATTACTTAATAAGAATCAAAATATGTGATTCTTAAAGATTTTGGCTTAAAAACTATTACTGTCATTTGGGAAAATAATAATAAGGAACACATTCAAAGCATATATATATATATATATATATATATATATATATATATATATATATATATATATATATATATATATAATATAATATGCTTTAAATTGTTTTGAATATTCTGAATATTTTGTGGGTTTCTTTTGCTTTTTTTTTGTACACCATTTCTTATTTTGATTAAAAAGAAGAAAATATTCCTTATATATATATATGTATATATATATGTATATTTTTATATATATATATATATATATATATATATATATATATATATATATATATATATATATATATATATATATATAATTTTTTTTACTTTATTTTTTTATTTTATTTATTTATTTATTTTTTGGAATATTTTCTTCTTTTTATCAAAATTAAAAAATGGTGAATAACAAAAAAGAAGCAAAAAAAGCCCACAAAATATTCCGAATATTCAAAACAATTTACAATTTCACATTAAGAAAAAAAAAAACAACCCAAAAAATTAGAATTATATTGTGAAAGAAATTATCGAAAGCAAGTTGCTGTTTGGCCTGACCGCATGTGAGAGATGTAAAAAAAAAAATGGTTTAAACGTTAGGGAAGAAAGACATTACTGTGCATTTGAAAGCAAAAACAAGGTTAAAAAGAAATAAAACAAAAATAAGAGTTCTGTTTCATTAACACAGGTCTTGAGTATTTCTTTCTTTCTTTATTTAGTTCAATTTGGACCTCCTTCTTTTCAGTCCATCCTGAATGACTTTGCTTTATTTAAACTTTAAATTCCAGCCCTAGAGTTTTTGATACGAATCTCCTTAAATGGCCGGCCTCGTGAAAGACCCGTAAAATCGCGTCCATAAACCATAGCAAAGCTTACACAGCAAGTATTCTCTCTGGTCCATTTGGCATTTGAGCTCTTTTTCTGGAACGTTCTAAAACAAGAGTTGCTGGAGTGTGAGTGTGTGAGTGAGTTGGATTGATGCATTTAGTCTTTAGTTCTCTTTATGCTTGAAACCTAGCGAGGGTGTAATTATTTTTATATTCAGTGCATGGTCAGACTTCGTCCTTTAGTCTCAACTTGTCTCATCTGGTCTTTCTGTTCTGTTTTGGTCTGTAGTCTGTTCTTGTCTGAGGTGTAAAGATAGCCTGAGGCCTTGTTTGTCTGGCCGAGGTTAAATGGGTCTGAAGGCCGTCCCTGTGGTTAGTCATTGAAGTAGCGAGTGTGTTTTTGTGTGTGTGTGTGTGTGTGTGTGTGTGTTTGTGCCAGATCAACCCTCTCACACTCATAATTGATAGAGCGCTATCCCATCTTTATCCCTACACACACCGTGGCCTTGTCATCCCTTCAGGCTGAAAGCATCATCCGCTTGCCGCTGTCAGATTGTATTCTGCTTAAAAGGACTTTCAGTGAGACCTCTTGTTTTTCCCCGCAATTTAGTCATCAGCAAATCTCCACCCACCACACCTACAGACCAAGAAGGGTGAAGGCTAACATGTGCAGCGACATTAACGCAGTCATATACCCAAGAAGGAAAGCGCTTTCTGCCGTCTTTTAAATACACGATCTCGCAAACACCACTGAATGACTAAAGTCGCTCTGATTGATCGCAGCCAGTTTTGCCGACTGTGGCTGATGACTGAGGCATCGGCAGGATTCACAACCTCTTTGCGATCTTCTGATTAGACCCCTTGATTGACAGCCAGTGTTTTGGTTGATGGTAGGAAGGCAGTTTACAGAATGCTGTATATGGGTTATTTGTAGCATTGAACCAAGAGTAAATCCTTATTGGGTTTCAGATAGTGGACTGTTACAAAAAAGCAGAATAAATTCCAATTAAACAAATGATCTGACATTTTTTATTGCTCTGGATTAGGGCCAAATATAGTGCTGCATCTGCCCCAGGTCTGCCCTGGACCTGCCCGGACTTGCCCTGGACCTGCCTTGGGTCCGCCCGGATCTGCTTATAAAAGCATGCTTAATATTTAGCATAACTGATCCATGTCATGAGCTTAGTGTCAAAATAATTTATGTCTGGAAAAAAAAAAAAGCAGTGCATGCTGCCTTCTGTTGAAACCAACCATTCAGAACAGTCTAATGCACTCTAGCTTAGCTACTTTGTGTCATTTTATGAGTAGAAAGTCGTCCGATTCTCGTATTGGGGAAGGATTTCATTCTGTTTCCTGCAGCCGTCAGCTTTGTTTCACTGTTTCCTGAAGCGTACTCTTCCTCTTTCTTCTCAGTTTCTTTGCTCACTCTAGACACACACCCGCTCGCTGCATAATGAGCCCACCTGACGACACCAAAAGCAAAAGTCACCTCGAACACACGCCTCTTTCCCACTAAAACCTTCCGATGTCTTTTTAATAGCGCCAACAGCTGGAGTCAACGGCCATCACGGCTGCTGAGCCTACGATTCCTGAGCGCGGCACTTCAGAGCGTGCAGTAACCCGCAGTCCATCTGGCTGTCTCATTATTCCCTGAGGAACCCACAGAGCTAGGATGGCCTGAGCTCTAGAGAGCTGTTCTGAAACAAGGCTTCATCATGCCACGTAGTGTTACTGGCTCTCTGTTGGATCCTTTTCTTCCCATCTCATTCCAACAGCCCATTCCTGGCCCATATTCTGCCGTAGGGTAATGCTATTGGTCTGCGGCATTGCTCTGTGGAGGCACATCGGCACGTTTGACTTTGCATTTAATTGAGGATCGTAAGCAGCGGTGATAAATATTTGTGTAGCTGTGTTTATTTTGTTGTTTGGCCAAGATGGAACGATGTAGCCCAGGTTTTACTAGCTTTGACTCCTGTGTAGTATTAACGCTAACATAATAGTAATAACGCTGCAGGTTTTGTCCATAAACTTTAGGCAGGAGTGGAAAACTAGGTACTTCCTGATATGCTAAATAAATGAATCTGTTTGCATGTGCAGCTGGTAAGAGTGAGCCCCAGAAGATGGCTGAACCTTCAGGAGTACCAGAGCAAGAAGCTGATGCAGGAGTGCGGAGTGGCCGTCCAGCGCTTTTTTGTCGCCGACACTGCTACCGAGGCCCTGGAGGCTGCCAAACGGCTAAGTAAGTAACACAAACCTGCTAACACAAACACAGTTAATAATGCAACCTTATACAGCCTTGTGCCAAGAACAACAGTATGATCTTCATGCTGGTGTTGGTTCAAGAGGACCTTTTCTAAGCAGAGGAATGAGTTTCCCCAGAACCATTAATCAGATATCAGGGTTATCAGGATATATCAGATATAGATTCCTAGTGCGTGGTGTAAAACGTATACTTATGAATGATTTTAAAATATGTAATACTTCTATACTATATATAATACTTCAAATCCACTGTCATTTCTACACAGTAAAACGATCTGTCAGTAGTTACTTGTTTGTGCAGGGTGTTGGCTTAGAGATCATCTTTATAAAGTCACCTTGCTACAAATTAACTACAAATCAGGGGGTAATCCATGTTGCCTGCCACTTTGTCTAGCACCAGACTGCCATTGCACCCGAACCCCACCCTCCATTTTGCAGGTGATGAGCACACAAGATGTCTCCACATTGACACTTTGATCTGAACCTGAAATGGTTACTGGCTCCAACGTTGGGGAACCTAAAGCCCCGTCTCCAACCCACACCATACTCCGTGCAGGAAAATCGAGCTAGAGCTGACTTGGCTTATACGTTCTCGTAATTAGCAGACTGCTGTGTTGGCATGGAAGCAACATTAAATCTAATCGCAACATGCTAAGTCGGTTATCTTCTTGGCAATCCTAGTATTAAATGTATGCAAACCTATTCCTTGTACTCATTGTTTGCTTCATTGTTTCTCACTTTTATACATTCACACAGACACATTTGTGTGATGAAGTGTGTCCAGAGTCCAGCTTGCCTGTGAGCTCTGTAGTGCCAGCCAAGCCTGGTGCTGGATGTCAAAAGGTATGCGATTTCTCACAGTGGCCAAGAAGCTTTACCCAGAGATAAACTCACTCTCTCTAAGCTATGGGAGTGCG
This sequence comes from Hemibagrus guttatus, assembly GCA_033459395.1. Lineage (NCBI taxonomy): Eukaryota > Metazoa > Chordata > Actinopteri > Siluriformes > Bagridae > Hemibagrus > Hemibagrus guttatus. The sequence goes on along the minus strand of JAUCMX010000023.1, from coordinate 17,536,962 downwards.
AATCAGCCTGGCCTTTTTCCAAAAGCTGATCCCTCAGCTGTCTGCTTTTGGCTTTCTAATCTGCCCTTTATCTCACTGCTCGCAGTAGGCCTTAGTACGGTCTGCCACATGTACACACAGTTGGCTAGATGGTACAGTGCAGAACAGCTTTGAAACGAAACCAGCCCTTCTGACGATGCCTCGTTTGTTCTCTCTATGTATCATTGATTGTATAAGTGAGGTCGCGGTGCCTGTCGGGTCATGCGTGGCGGACGTGTCTGAGCAGCATTTCAGGACGCACTCTATCCGGATTTTGTCACAGACACCATAATCTCTCTTTCCATCGAAACTCACACTCTGCTACACAGCAGGTCTCCGAGGGTCGAGGTGACCAAGCGAGACGCAAATGGATTTCTGTCAGAGAGATGCGGCTGTGAGCTTTTCCTCCTCCGAGACGTGCCGGACACGCACTCCCTCTGCTCTTTGACGGACCCAGTTTTACCCATGCTGCAATGCAGCTGACAGCTCAATTGGAAACGCTTGCTCATACACTCGGGCACTTTCAGACACACAGCAAAGATGCTTCAGTGGGCTATGATTTATTGCGGTTGCAACTTTAGGGAGTTTAAATCCGCACCGTATGGAGAGGTTAGAAAATATAGTAGACCATTTATGGTACGGGGTGACGCTCTTTTCTTGAGGACGGGCTGTTCCCGAGGAAAGAAACTTTTTGTTTCAACCTTTTTTTGTGTGACACCAGATGAAACAAGGAAAAAAGTGGGACAAAGGACCATCAGGATCTGTAAGATTGCATTCTAAAAGATAGGCTAGTCCAGTGACTTGAAGATTCCTGCTTTATTTGCTGACAGGCTGTCGGTTTTCGATGCTTATGCAGGCGAGCCCAAAGAGCATTTCCCCTCAACTTCTAAACAGCCTTTGCACGGTGTTAAGTAACCGAACTGTCAAAGAGGCAAACCTCATGCTGCCTTCATCAGTCACAGGTTTGATATTATGCAGCGTCGGCACACAAGCGCACATATAGCACCGGAAAAAACACCTGTGTATGTTATGTATGTTGTAAATGAAATCGGCTAGAAAGGACATCCTGAGAATGTGACAGTTGTCATCTTTGTTTTTTTTCCCCATGATGCTTTGTGCAAATGAGAAAAGATTTCATGTTTTTGTACCTAAACTCCCACTGAAATTGTTGGTTTTTACACGTACACTAGATTCTGTAATAAACCACTCGTATGTGAGATGGATTGTAACCCCAGTATGCCCCTGCCATCTTTTTTTGAGAAAGCATCTAATGAAGACAAATTCGTGTTTTCCTCAGCTCTCCCGTCTAAGCCATGCTCGTGCTTTCTCCAGCCAATGAGCAAGCACCATTATTTTGGCCTCCAGTTCGTGCCACTGGCTGGGTTGACACGTGTGTCTGCTGGCTGCATAGTGATGGATTTTCCTCTTAGAATGTTCCAGATCATTCTGTCTGGATTTCTTGAGGCAGGCTGTGTCCACCAGAGATGGACGCTAAACCCTGAAATGACTATGGAAAGATATTTGACCATGACTTTATTTATCCTTTTTTTGGCGTCATCCTCTTCCGCCAGATAGCACTTATCTGATTTTAGGTCCAAAGGGAGATTCTTGTCTTGATGGCGTTCAAGGATTTTGCTTAAAGTTAGGAAAATCGGTGTCATTTTGATCTTAAGCTGTGTCGAAACGAGTTGTTGTAACAAACAGCCAGCTGCATTTTTCAAGTTTTAATGTCTATCTGATAAATTCAGAAGATCCCTATCATTATTTACCATCTGAATTTTCTTAACTTTGTTCACTTTAAGCTTTTTTTTGCCCTTTCTTCTTCTTTTCCCTCCTTGCTTTTTGACGGCATATTGAGAGGCAGCAACTCCTCCTCCTTTTCATGAAGGGCTTCGGAAAGACAGTAGTCTTAATTCCCACACCATGAGACAAAACCGTATGAATTCATTCATCCAGGATATGAATATTCAGAGTAAACAGTGGCTCTTCATTTATGGCTGTCAAATCTCTCGTGTGCTTATTAGCGATGTGGTCGAGTTTGAAATGATATGACCAAGACCTGTCTTGATTTTTTTCCTGAAAGGTATGCCTTAATAACTTTTAACTCCCATATCCGTGCTGCCTTAGGAAGTCTAATCTGCAAAAGATGAGCATGAGTTTCCCTAAGAGAACCCTTTGAGGAACCTTTGATTAAGATGATTTAGCAATAATGTTTTGTCACAGTGTTCATTTCATCACTGATTTTCTTTCCTTGCAGAAGAGATTGTTTGACTGATCAGTATCTGCATTTTTTTTTTTTAGCTCGAATCATTTTCCTTTGTGAAATTTATTCTAATGTGATCTGGACCAGGAATTTCTGAAAGGACTATTTAATTCCACTCTTCTGCACTGATTTTTTCAAATACACACTAATTCTCCATCACCAGTAATCATTTTGGTACACATTGGAATGGGGTAGGTTTGGAGATGTAGCCTGCAGGGATGGCTTTGGGAGCAGTCTTGTGAGCTTTTTGGGGCCATAATTTACGCCATTTTTGGGCCGGTCTTGTGAGCAGACTTTGCAAGCATGTTTGGGAGCCGTTTGGGGACAGTCTTAGGGCTGGTCCTGGGTGTGGATTTTGGCATGTTTGGGATTTAGTGATGGTGTTGGTCATGCCAGGGATGAGCGCTGATGCATTTCTTTAGTTTAGATAATGAAAAGAGCCTAATTTGGATTAGGGTGCAAATATCATCTTCACAAAAATGTTGAATTGGTGTTGGTGCAGCTGCCTTGGCCACTGTCATCTAAAATTGGTCTATAGCAACAGTCTTTTGGCAACTTTTTCCATGTGTGGAACCCTCCAATTGCATTCTTGATCAAGCTGTCGGGGTTTGATTCTTTAGGGGCTTCCTGTTTTTGATTCAAAAACTGATTCTTACCTACAAAGCCAACCCCCACTTAACAGAGGATGTTGTACCACATACAATTTTATGAGCCTCAAACATAATTTGATTTCACCCACCATTTTCTTGGTCAAGGGGCAGCAAGGTGGTCAAATGAACTTCCCTTTTTTCCGAACTGTCTCTGGCTGCCTTCAAACAAAGACTGAAGACCGGCCTCTTGCTCTTTATTAACTTCTAACTAACAGGCTTTTGGATAATAGAATTCTTAGAGGCTGGCCTAATTGTGCTGGAGTAAGGATTCAATTTGCCACCCACAATGCAGTTCTGTACGTCACTCTCGATAAGAGTGTATGCCAGTTTAAATGGTTGTGAATGAGTCCTGAATGAATGTGTAGTTATGAAGGTAACATTATGATTGAAAAGTTCTACCCTGAACACATTGCGACTCTGAGTGTTCTGAGATTCAGCGAGCTTGGCCCATTTGTGGCTCAATTCGTCAGCTCCATTCTGTGCTTTTCATAGTGCTTTCAGCTGCCAGTGCCCGAGATTGGCTACGGAGTCAGTAACCCTGCTCCGTCGAGATACTCAAAACAACCCTGCTCTGCTCCTTTGCCTCTTGCTTCAGGCTTCTTCTTGACGTTAGCTGTTGTGGGCCATATGTCTTTTTCTGAGCTTACCATGTCCGAACCATCTGCCATGCTCTCTTTTTTTGGAGGCTCTGCGACCATCCGTGACGAGATGATAATCTCGGTTTCCGAACAATTGTGTTTAACAGATTGGCACAAATGACCTGCCTCAACCCGCACACTTTCATGCCCATTAGTCTGGTTTTATATTAATATACACACACATCCTGCTGCATGTTCTGTTCGCTGTGGGGACGAGCTTTAATTGTCACTGGTCATATCAATTACTTTAATGCAAGATAAGAGGCATTTAAAGTGGTTTTGCAGTTTTATTTGCATGCCTATTGGTCACATAAGACTGGTTGGTGGTTGCCTTCAATGATTAAATTCCCCTCAAGTTCCTTTTCCGTCTTTGTTCACAGAAAATTGACAGATTAATGTCAAAACCGATATTTAAGTTTGCTGGTGTGGTTGGCTTCCACTTGTCTCCGTAAATCACCTTTATCGTGATGGGTGTGGACTCTTCCAGGATGACCTCGTCAAGGGCTGAGAGAAAATGGCCTCAACCAGACCTCACCCCAGTTTGGTTTTTTGAAACAGTGTGTTTGTCAGCACTCTTAACTTCACCAGTTAAAGGAATATCATTTAGATGAATGCTGTTCATATCTCCAGTCCAATTCCACAGACATGTACAATCTATGCCAAGGAGCACTGATGCTGTTCTGATGACTCTTGTTGGCCCGACACATTGCTAAGACACTTAACTCCTTTTTTTTGTTTTTGTTTGCTTGATGTCCCGCTGACACACGAGCCTCTTCTACTCCTCTATATAACTGTACGGAGACCTTTTGAAATCCTAACGGAATTCAACCTCGTAAAATGACGCACACGTACCAAGCACATAATAAAAAAATCTCTCTTTATGAATCATAAAGAACTGTAATTGGCCTGGTGATTTGTGCCTCCGTGGTGGAACAATAGCAAAGGCTTTCAAATGATTCTGCAAATCCATTGGCGGAGGGAACACAAGCTGCATTTCGCACAGCTCACAAATCAAAATGTAATTTGGCCTTCCTGACGGCTCCTCCGGATTGGCATTACCCACGATGCATTATGGCCCGCCGCCCCTCCATATCCCTTTGCTGCTTGGGCACAAGCTACGATGCCATTACTTCACTAATGCACGCTCCAAATTGCTTGTTTTATTAGAGCCATTCTACGCTTCATTGAGCGCTAAATTTGTACGAAAAATGCAGTGTTGTTATTATTATTTTTTTTCCTTCCACCAAATTCGTTTCAGATCTTGCTTCTCTTGGGTGTGTGTGTGTGTGTGTGTGTGTGTGCGGGCGCAAATTGAGTACACTGTGGCCATAGACGGAGCAAGATTTAGAATGCAGATGATCGGTCTGAAATGTTGAAATACGCAGCGAAGGCCGGCGAACCTGGCACACGTGCGTTTCGGTGATGGGTTTAGAATGTCGAGTTAAATCACCGTGGCTGAAATGGCTCTTGTCGAGTTGTAATGGAGTTGTGTTAATGTAACATCTGTTGTTTTACATCGTCTCGTTTAGGAGATGAAAGATTTCACGATGCTCGAGAGAAAACTCTTTTTCTTTTCTTCTTTTTTTTCTTTTTTTTAAAAAAATCTGTCTGCTGTTGGAGTTATGGGAGCATACGGCTTCTATATTTACATTTGTTTATTCTCACACACACACACACACACACACACACACATGCACACACATACACACACATACACACACACACACACACACACACACACACACACACACATACACGGTGTTCATATGGGAGGTATAAAGTGATGGTGAGTAGGATGTGTGTGTGTGTGTGTGTGTGTGTGTGTGTGTGTGTGTATGTTTGGTGAGTACAATATATTAACTGTCACTTTCTACACATCTGAGTAGTTGTCTTGTGTTGCTTATATGTATGTTACAAGCTTTTTTTTCTCCCCGATGCAACTGCAATTTCACTGTCGTTGACGAGGACAATAAACCTTTAAAGCCTTGCCCAGTAGGCTAGCTAATAATAGTACAGTCTGAGTGTTTTTATACCGGGCTCACTTTGTGATGTGACATAACATGCCATTAAACCCTTTCTTACAGCACCTGCTGGATGAAGAGCGGCGAGTCTTGATATCTGTTTCCTTGCCTTTTATTATGTTTGATAGGAAAGTGTGTATACTAGCTCAGTGTGTGTGTGTGTGTGTGTCTGTGTGTGTGTGTGTGTGTGTGTGTGTGTTCTGTGAGACGTTTGCGCATCCAACTGGACGAGGATGTTGATTGACACGAACATTCGGTCTGACAGCTTGAGGAGTGTTTCAGGGGCAAGAATGAAGTAGTGAGACGCACACACACACACACACACACACACACACACACACACACATACACACTGAGTGTATGCTACACTAACCGAAGAGTGACCTCTTACTTACAATACATGGGTGCTGGAATGCTTGTTGAAAGCTGCAGCAGTGGAAGGGAGTGTTTCCGGCTTTTTTTCGCTTTAATTAGCTCTGCCCCTTTTGGCCTGGAGTCAGTTTAATCTTCTTCTCTGCTCGGACGTTCGCCATGAAAATAAGCCAAATATTTTGTATTTAAAAAAAATCTATCTATCTATCTATCTGTCTGTCTGTCTGTCTGTCTACTGCCTGTCTGTCTGTCTGTCTGTCTACTGCCTATCTATCTATCTATCTGTCTGTCTGTCTACTGCCTGTCTGTCTGTCTGTCTGTCTGTCTGTCTACTGCCTATCTATCTATCTATCTATCTATCTATCTATCTATCTATCTATCTATCTATCTATCTCTCTATCTTATTTGAAAAAACACAACAGTACAATATAGCTGGTTTTTTGTTAAAAAACTTATATATTACGATGTTTTTTTTTCCTTTTCTTTTCTCGCCATTTTTCCCAGCGCTAGTTTATATCAGTTTTCAGCAGGAGATGGCTCTTATCGATCCTCAAAAAAAAAAATGACAGAAAAGAGTAAGAGGAGAAGCTCTCAAAGCCTTGAAAATTTCTTCTACTTTTGAACAGATGAAGTTTATAACATTTCTTCAGGCATCTTGTTAATTGCTAATTCATTTTTTTTACCTAAACTAATTTCACAGAATCATGTTTAGCATGGTCTTATGTCATGTACTGTTTAAAAAAAAAAAAAAAAATTAAAAATAAATAAATAAAAGGATAAATTATGATTTTAGGGACGAGGAAATGACGTATGAACTATAACTTATGCCTCTATAGATTTATTAAAAATATTGCGGACATCAGGTATTTATTTATTTATTTATTTATTTATTTATATTTAAAAAATATATTACATGTAAAAAAAAAAAAAAAAAAAAATAAAAAAAAAATATATATATATATATATATATATATATATATATATATATATATATAAATAAATATATATAAAATATTCTTAAAATAATATAATATATTTTTAAAAAGCAGCTAATTTTAAAAAAAAATTATTTTCATTTAATTATTTATTTTCACAGATTGGTTTTAGTATAGATGTGTATTTTTACATGTGTTTTTTTTTTTTCCTTTTCTTCTTTGATATCTATATACATATTGTGTATCATAGAAATGCCTCGACATGTCATGGTATGATATTTTTGCCACATCACTCAACCCTACAGTATGTGACGCGAGTGTTTATGACACTTAGAGTGTTGACATCAGCACTAATAAGCTGATCGTTGCCTGATTTTGGTCAAGTATCATGATTCTTCCCTTATTGGGAATCCTATTTTGCTGTGTTTTTTCTTCTGTTCTGCTGATGCGGTGATGCATTTTATGCCATAAATGCATCCCATGTTGCACTCCAGCATCATTTCTGATCCCTTGGCAACAGAAGCTTGCAAAGAGAGTGTGTGTGTGTGTGTGTGTGTGTGTGTGTGTGTGTGTGTGTGTGTGTGTGTGTATGAGAGTGAGAGAGTGAGTATATGGGATTATACTCGAAGCTCTGAATAAGGCCGCTCTCTTTAATGAACACCAACTTTCAGTGTTTTTTTCCTTTTGTGTTCTTGCATTCGTTGAAACATCAAACCGTGTATATAAAAGGGCTGTGAAAACGGCACGTGTCGTCCTGCGTCCTCACGTTAAAGCCGTTTCCGGACCTCATTTCAAATCCAATGTGGTGGAACCACAGAGCCTACAAAATCCATTGTCTGTAAATTAACTACTTACTGCGACCAGAGTCGACCCGGTCCGCATCAGAAGGTTTTTCTCCTCGCCAAGACTATGATTAACAATCTATAAATTCTGCATTTTGTTACATAAATGCTTAGATTCATAAAGATGTTGTACTTTGGGGTTTCCTCTTAATTTCCACACGGCCCCCAGTCTGCTCGCTCGCTCGATAACTCGCTTCATCCAGCCGTCACGTGTTACAAACACACCCTGGGCCGCTTTTCAGGCCCCGTCAGGAGAGATGCGAATTCCTGCCGGATTTCAGTGGTCTCTCTGCCAGCTGAAAGAATGAAAAAGAGCGAGAGGGAAAAGAGGGCTGGAGACGCAGCACAAGACAAATGGAGGTGTACCGAATTGCTTAATATAGCCTTTTTTTTAAGCCGAGCTGTCAGAGATAACGTACGACTAAGATAGCGCGTGTAAGCGGAGGAGAGAGCTGGTAATCCCTTTGATAGCTTCGCTTGGCCCTCATCCTTCGTCGGCTCGGAGAGAAGATACCGGAGCGCGTGGAGATTTTATTAAGCTTCTGAGTATCTAAAAGCCTGAGAGACTCATTAGCAGTATCACAGGAGAAGAGCTGATCCGGGATCAGGGGTCAACTCCATACAAAAGAAGCCTGATACAGGATCACTGATTTAATCCTGTTTAAACTTGTCATTTAATGGCATTAAACCTGAGTGGGTAAAGAGATAAGCAGCAGCATCTGTTAATAGTAAATACTTGCATTCATTTGTTATAAAAGGAAGTAAATAAATACTAAAAATTGGTGTAGTGTTGTAATTGTTAGAGATTAGTTAGAAAAGAGCATGTAATCTTTTTTTTTTCTTTTTTTTTTTTTTTGGTGCATTTATTATTGATCAAATCTGAGCAATTTGGCTAATACTAGTATAAATATTTACTAAATGATTTAAATGTTTAATGTTAATTTCACCTGTCAATCAACCTTGTTGGCTGTAGAATAATAATTATTTTATCATTTTATAATTAATAAAAGATGATGTTTTTATTATTTTAATTTGAATGATATAATAATTAAAAATGATGTATAAATATAATATATCTAATATAGAATTTATTATATCATTTTTATTTAATTTTATGATGACATTAATATATTAGGATTTTCTAATTTATATTAGAGTTTCTTTTTTTTTTTTTTGAAACATGTGCTTCAGCAGTTGTACTTCTGGCTATTTTTTCCCCCCGATTTTACTCCAGCCTCCGTGATGAGTCAGCAGGATGAGCTACTTCAATATTCAACCCTGAGAAGAAATGTAGTTTTGACACTAGACACGTGTTTTAGTGTTGAATTTAATCCTGCAGTGCAGCACAGAGGATTCCTGCCCTCAGTACAGTGAGCGCCGTTCCAAGGCTTTCCTGATGAAATTCTCTGAAACGTTAATAAACAAAAACAGCATCTTAGTCCATTAAAATTCCTCACGTTGGCTTGCTTGTTGCTGGGCTGGAGGATTTTTGTATCTCTCTCGCTAACCGAGCTCTTAAACATGATTATTTTGTTTTGTTTTGTTTGTATAACAGGCTCGAATTTTCCGGTTTTGACACACAGACGTGTTCTGGGTAACAGCTTGGGTCTTTAATAGTCAGAACATCTGTCCAAGACCATGACACTCTCCTGAAGATTGTTACAGCAAGCAGGTGGACAGCTATAACAAGGCCTCAGCTGTCAGTGTCACAGAAAGCCAAGAGACCACACACACACCATGCAGTTCTATATACATATATAAAATTGCTTGATGTGTGTGTGTGTGTGTGTGTGTGTGTTTTCTTGAGCTGAACGACATCATTAGACTCTCTCCATCTTGTTTCCTGCTCTGTTGTACACCATGCAGTCAGTGTGCTCGGGATCAGAAGGGTTAGACACTTGTGCTCTAACCGCTGTCTGTTTCCTGTCATCCACCAGCAAATTACACACACACACACACACACACACACACACACACACAAACACGGGCTGACAGATGATCAAAATGTAAAGCAGCAGGGTTCAAGAGTGCCCCTGTCTGAGACTTCACTCTGCTGCACCCCCGGACACCTCGACACCAAGTCGAACAGAACAAACGAGGCTTTTAAACCACAACACTTCACACACACACACACACACACACACACACACACACACAGCTCTCAACACTCCGCAGGACAATCCAAAATATCATGTATATCAAAAGCTGATGCTTGTTTACTGCTTCCAGGAATTTAGTGTTTACTGTTTGGAATGCTATCTTACTCTGCATTCATCACTGAATATCACTCCATCCATCCATCTGTCTATCCATCCATCCGTGTATTCCTCCATCGGTCCATCCATCCATTTACTTATGAAGCTTTAAATGTTGAATCAATCCATCCGTCTGTCTGTCCATCCGTTTGTCTGTCCATCCATCCATCCATCCATCCGTCAATCCATCCATCCATCCATCCTAATCCCCTCTCCTAACCCTCCATCTACCCACCCAGTCACACCACTTATCAGTCCATCAATCTCCTGTTCGTATCCATCCATCCATTTGCCAAGATATCCATCTAACCACTACCTTGACTTACTGTTATCTATCGGTTCATCTATAATCCATCTATACAGTCTTTCATCCCTCCATCTATCCATCCATAGCAGACACCCACTCATCCACTCACTTATCTATTTGTCATGCATCAGGCCAGAATTGTCCATTTATTGCATTCATCTATCCTTCCACCATTCGTCTGTCATATCCATCCCTTCATCCTTGTCCATAGATTGTATCCATCCATCCATTCATCCATTCTTTTGCCAAGTTATCCATCTAACTACTACCTTGACCAACTGTTATCGTCCGTCCGTCTGTCCGTCCATCAATTCATCCATCCCTCCACCATTCGTCCGTGTCATATCCGTCCCTCCAACCTTGTCCATAAATTGTATCCATCCATCCATCCATCCATTCATCCATCGAATCACCTATTCATTCCCCCCTCCTTCTACTCATTAATCCGTCCATATTTTCCGTCCAACCGCTCACTATCGTTCTTTCTGTATTTCTCTCGGTTAATCTCAGTGAAAGTGGCTTTGTGTGCTGATAGCATCGTATGCTTTTTATCCCGGTTGCACTGTACTCAGCCGTGCGTATTGAGTCGTGTGTCTTTTGTGTTTGCGTCGTAATCCTAACGCGTCCTATTGTGTACAAGTAGATGGATTGGCATGACAATAGAAACTGACTTTGCTTGGCTAAATGAAGTTTCTGTTCTTTCCTGTCGTGCTTGGAATATTGATCATAACTGTCTGGAGTTCTGAATGTAATATGTTAGAAATGACAGCATATGAGTAGTCCAATTAGAGTGACAGCTTGGGCTGTTTTTTTTTTCTTTCTTTTCTTTTCTCTTGCTCATCCTGAAAAGCTGACATATTAATATCAAGTTGTGTTGCATTATACATTATACATAGTAGAGGATATGAGATTGGACTCCATCTGTGCCTCGATGAGTTGTCACCATTACACACACACACACACACACACACACACACACACACACACACACAAAGGAAATCTTTGACCTAAATCAAAACATGATCACTTAAAGCAATAATCTGACACATCTAGTTATTTGAAATCCACTGCATATCTACAAAGAACAAACATAACGCTTACCTGAGGATCAGATTTAATTAAGCAGCCCGTCCCTTCCGACTGTCCCACACTCCTCCGATCTGCTGTGATGAGGCCATTTTAATAATGAATAGGATGATCAGACCACAAACCAATTAGCCAGTGACATTTGGAGAAACCGCCAGGAGCGGAGCATATGGACGAAGCCGAGCCTGTTCTTTTCTTAAATGCCATGTTGAGTTTGTTGGGGATTCCTTTACACATACAATATGCATGTGGATATGGTGTGATTTTCGAGCCTTAGGGGGGGAAAAAAAAAGACTGTATTTGGACTCGCAGATTAAATTCATTTTAGTTCCTGCTCGTTAACAGTGACTAAGGAATAAATCATTCCGGGTACGGTCTTAGAGGAAATTTATCCGTCTGTGAACGCTGACACTGGAGACTTCTTAAAAAAAAATGCTGAATAAACCTCACCAATAACGTCAGCAAATTGAAGCCACGTGATATGTTGCTATAGAAACAATAAGGCTGTAATTTAAACTACAGCTGGAAACGACGTCAGAGCTGCTGTTAAGAGAAAATGACTGACCAATCAGCGTGGAGAACTCATATAATGACGTCAGAGGTAATACAAAGCTCTCGGAGCAGTTCAGGGGAAAGGGCTTTGCTCAGTAACAGCTTCATTTGTGGTAGCTTAGTGGGTAAGTCGTTGGGCTACTGATCAGGAGGTTAGGAGTTCGAATCTTATGTCCACCAAGTGTCCACTGCTGGGTCCCTGAACCCTTAATTGCTCAGGTGTTTTTTTTTTTTTAGATAAAATGAGAGAAATGTAAGCTGTTCTGGATAATGGGATTTTTGCCAAAAAGCAGAAATGTATTGTAATGTAATTATTTACACGGATAAAAGCTTAACGGTGATGACACCTCATCAGCCAATCACGGGACGCTTCCTCAAGCCTCCTGGAAAATAACAGAAATAATCGCCAGCTTCTTTACATGCCACAATGTTTAAATTGTAACATCTCACTTTTCATTAGCGAAATGAAAGCTTGGTTTTTTTGTCATCATGCGACCCATACTCCGGTCACGTCAGACACACACTCGCCGTCTAATTTATCCCGGAAAAGTTCTCCTGCACATTCATGAAATGATCCAATTAGCAAGTCATGTGGCACAATGCAGAAAATCAGGTCAAGCGCTTCAGTGAGCGTTCACGTGTGTGCGGGGAAATAACGTGAATTCAGTGGATTTGATCGTGGAGTGGTTGTGGGTCCCAGATGTTCTGGTTTGAGTTTTTTTATTGCACATCAATCTCAATGTTTTATACAGAATGGCGTGAAAAACAAGGAAAATATCCATAAAGGTTCAATGCAATGAGAGGAGACATCTCCTTTATGGTAACTTGTATAATTATGCTGCAACCGTGATGGACAGAAAAGCATCTCAATACACTAAGCAGCACATCAGGCTCCACTTCTGTCAGCTTAAGACCTGGAGAAGACTGGAGAACCTGGAAGAAACCGCAGAAAGCAACTCGAGCTCAGGATCGGACCAGGGAATTCTGGAGCTGTTCACACTGTTCTGCTTTCCCACCACATCTGCTCTAGCTGACTGTTTCTCCCATACGTCTGTCCAGCTCTACCATCTTTTTTTTTTTTTTTTTTTTTTTTGGTCTCACTTTCTGTCCATGTGGGATTTTTTTTATATGCGATTCCCTCGCTCTGTCCGGCTGCTTAGGGACAGACAAGGCGGGACAACACTCCGGCAGAATGAAACTCAGCCAAGCACGCTGCTGCCTTCGGTAAATAAGCTTCAAATTAATTTGAGCTCATTAATTGGAAATTGCTTGCCCGGGGATTTCTGTGTTATCCCAATTACTTAGGATGCGAACGGAGATGTAGTGACATGTTAATTTTTTTCCTTTTGTGTCCTTAAGAAAGCGTAGGAAGAAGACGACTGAGAGGGGGGAGAAAAAAAAAAACCACGATTTGTTAAGGAAAGAGAATGTCACTGATTTCTTTTGTTAGGTGCTGGAGATTTTTCTGACCTTTCCGAAGACCTTATTGTGCTTCAACTCAGTATTTAAATTGATTCTGTCGCGGAAAAAGAGCACGGAATGAACTCGGGGTCCGAAGTCCTGTTTCTCCCGCTGCTTTTAATCAGACACAAACAGATGGGTATTGAAAACGAGCTTTAAGCATGACAAACACTAGGAAACCTTTAAACTCGGCTCTTCGCGTCTCTGTGACAACATTAATGCTAATATGAAGCAACTAAACCGAGAGTTCTGTTTTTTTTTTTTTTTGTTGTTTTTTTCCTCTCCGTCTCCATCTTCATTCGTTTCATTTCATTTCTCGAATAAACTGACACAGTTCTAAACAGATGGATGTGTCTCTCATTATTCTTTTTAAATGTCTTGGCATGCACGGTGGCATTTAACAACATCGAGCCATTTATACGGGAATTTTACAAATTCTCAATTCCGATTGCACCCGACTAACTGGCGCTGATTATTTTTCTGTAACAGCACGGCTCTGAGGAGTAATTTATAGTTATCGTAAACTTTTTAATGTTGGAAACACCCAGGAAGCAAGTTCCTCTTATCATTTACTTTATAGCAGCTATAAACATTCATTCCCTCACTTTATCTTGGCTTTTATGAACAGAATCTGCAGCTTGGTCCAAAATCATCCATAGATATCCAGCTGGGTCGAGATGCGGTGCATGCGAAGGTCGTGTCATACTTTATTTATTTATGTGTGTATGTATGTATATATATATGTATGTATGTATGTGAGAGCTTGTGCTCTGTGGGTGGGGGCGGAGTCTTTCTGGAAGAGACCACACCCATCAGGAGAGCAATGGGATCAGTCAGAAGGACGGCCGAATAAAGATGAAGAAGTCTTTATTATTGGCACACATACCTTACAGCACAATTGGGAGTCGGGGTCAGAGCCAGCCTTGCTCAGGGGCCCAACAGTGGCAGCTTGGTGATTCTGGGGGTTGAACCCTGATCATCGGATCAACAACCCAGAGCCTTAACCACTTGAGCTACCACTGCCCCACAAATTGATTTGATTTGAAGAAAGCCAGTGTGTTATTTGCATTTTGCTCATTTAGTGGTGCTTTTTTTTTTTTTTTTTTTTTGCAAATGACATTCCTTTGAGTGGTTGAGGGTGAAAAGTCTGTCTCATGGACCCAACCATGGCAGCTCAGCGGTGCTGGGCTTAACAATTAAACCTTAACCACTGAGCCGGCACATCTCTTTGAAAGTTCTGAAGAATGAATTGAGGATTAAGTAGGTTAACCTACGTTCTTAAGTAGGTTCTCAAGAGGTCTGTCTGACTAGGGAAACCCATCCAGAACACACCTTGCTGACTTTAATGCTACTCTGGATGGTCATTTTTGGCCTAAAGATTTTCGTTTGGCTTGAATGACAGGGATTTTCATGCGTGTTGTCCAGATCATCGCCTGTCATCACCTGTCAGGTGAAGCTTGTCCAGCTTCCTCGGAGAGCCACAGGGGTTTCTGAGACGACGCGTCACCTTTTCAGATCTTTTGAACCTGCTAGCATGCATCAAC
>JAUCMX010000023.1:17514518-17519518 GCA_033459395.1 Hemibagrus guttatus | reverse complement strand
GTCTGTCTTTCTATCAAGAAAACTATCTAGCTATCTGTCTTATCCATCCGCCTATTGGTCCATCCATCCATCTCTCTCAATCTCTCTCCCTATGTGTGTATAATAATGTGCACTCTCCACTATGTTGATATGAAAACACACTCTGTATCAAATCATTCCCACTGATGCTCTCGCTCTCTCTCTCTCTCTCTCTCTCTCTCTCTCTCTCTCTCTCTCTCTCTCTCTCTCTCTCCCCCCTGTGTCTCTCTCCTCCTCTCTTCCCTTCAATCTCTCACTCTCCATCTTTCCCTCCACAGGAAGTCATCGATATTTTCGAAGGCGTTCGAGACGACCAGGCGCTGCGCATGGCAGCTAATTTGGGCTTCAAAGGGCCGCTGGAGAGGCAGGTAATGGAGCAGGAGTGGTAGCGGAGCACCAAAACAACACACACATCCTGACACGGCTGTTGCGCTAATACTCCGGCTAAATGCTGTGTATGCTGGGCTTTAGTGGAAACCTCGCCGATCCACAGAGGCATCAGTAGTCTGTGCGCCGTTTATTTCAGCTATAAATGACTCACTGATGTGCCGTAACTGCCGTGGCTATAAACGATAAGCTCTGATTTAAATCTTCACTGGGCTTTAAAGACATTTAGAGGTTATCTCCATCCCACTTCTGCCAGCCAGTGATATATACGGCCGGCTCCCGACCTCCAGGAGCTATCTCCTGCTTATTTTAATTCTTCTTCTGTTTTTTTCTCCCTCTTTGCTTTTTTTCCCCTCCACTGCTTCTCCTCCTACACAGTTTTTTTCCTATCTGCTGTATCCGTCGAGTTTCATCCTATCAAATCTTAATTCCACGCTCTTTTCGATGATTAGTTAGGAATGCAGCATTCGTATAAATCAACTTAATGAAGCCGATTTTAAAGGGTTATGAACACAGAAGGCTGGATTCGGATGTCCTGCGTGTATCTGCGAGCGCACACACTCGTGTGTCTGCGTGTTCATACAATGAGGAAATTGAAATTATTAGTCAAGTGTGCAGCTTGTCAGATTTCTGCTATAGTCGTCCTTTTAATGCTTTTATTAAGACTCATTTGCAAACAGATATTCCACTCAGAACTAATGACTTTTGGAGGAGGAATACTGTTTAAACAAGCTACAGATATTGAATAAAGGCAGTCAAATAAAGTGCAGTGAGGTGAATAAAAAACTTACAGTTCCTTCACACAGTAAAGCATGTAAGGCATTGTGTTCTTCACAATGGAAGAATCTGGAAGAATCTGCATTAAAATACTGATACACACAGGCCACGCCTCCTTTACTGAGACTGATGTACATAGCCCATGCCTCCTTCACTGAGACTGATACACACAGGCCACGCCTCCTTCACTGAGACTGATACACACAGGCCACACCTCCTTCACCTAGACTGATACACACAGGCCACGCCTCCTTCACCAAGACTGATACACATAGGCAACACCTTCTTCAATGAGACTAATACACAAAGGCCACGCATCCTTCTTCCACCGAGATTTATACACACAGGCCACACCTCCTTCATGTGACTGATACACACAGGCCACGCCTTCTTTACCGAGACTGATACACATAGGCCACACCTCCACTGAGACTGATGCACACAGGCCACACCTCCTTCACTGAGACTGATTCACACAGACTACACCTCCTTCGGCGAGATTGATATACATAGGCCATGCCTCCTTCACCTAGTCTGATATACATAGGCCATGCCTCCTTCACTGAGACTGATACACACAGGCCACGCCTCCTTTACTGAGACTGATACACACAGGCCACGCCTCTTTCGCTGAGACTGATACACACAGGCCACGCCTACTTTACTTAGACTGATGCACATAGGACACACCTGCTCTGGTGAGACTAATATTCACACGCTATGCCTCCTTCACCAAGACTGATATATACAGGCCACATCTCCTTCACCTAGACTGATGCACACAGGCCATGCCTCCTTCGCTGAGACTGATACACACAGGCCACGCCTCCTTTACTGAAACTTATGCACACAGGCCACGCCTCCTTCTTCCCCCGAGATTAATACACACAGGCTACACCTCCTTCATGAGACTGATACGCACAGGCCACACCGTCTTCACTGATACTGATATGTTCAGGCCACATCTCCTTATCCATGACTGCAGTGCACAGGCCACACTTTCTTCATTTATACTGATATACACAGGCCACGCCTCCTTCACCGAGACTGTTATGCACCCGCCACGTTTCCTTATCCGAGACTGGTACCCACAGGCCAAGTCTCCTTACCATAGACTGATATGCACAGGCCACACCTTCTTTACGGAGACTGATATGCATAGGCCACATCTCCTTATCCGAGGTGATACCCACAGGCCACGCCTCATTACTCGAGACTGGTATACACACACCACGCCTCCTTCATTGACGCTGATACACACAGGTCATGCCTCCTTTATCATTACTGATACCCACAGACCACGCCTCCTTCATTGATACTGATACAAACAGGACCTTTCCAGAAGTTCACAATAATGTGTGTGATGTGTGTGTGATGTGTTATTTATGTGTGTGACTGGGCTTTGTTTATTTGCTTTCCCTTAATCTCTCTCTCTCTCTCTCTATGCATCTGTCCCAGGCTGCAGATCAAATTAAGAAGCTGTACAATCTCTTCCTGAAAGTCGACGCCACTCAGGTAGAAGTGAACCCACTCGGCGAGACTCCCGAAGGACAAGGTGGGACGCTTTAACATTCTGAAACGTGTGTGTGTTAATTTATGGGAGACAGCGACTGTCTGCATTCACCACTGGTCGTGGTTGTGAAAGAGAGACTGTTTGACACAGGGGAAGGATGCAGTTGCTAGGAGGAGCTTAACCTCAGGGGTCCAGAACATTTCTTAAGGAACTAACAAACTATCCAGAACTATCCAGAGAGGTCCGTTTCCCGGGCGAGCTCCCTTTTCGCCTTTTCTTTGTTGTCGATTTTAATCACATTTTCAGGACGGAGGATATTTTTGTTGTTTTTGTGACCGCTTCCGATAACGCCGTTAAGATTGATTCCACCTGAGGTCCTTTTTATTTTTTTGTGCCTATAAAGTCAGCAGATTGTCTACTAGGAGTGAATCAATGCGACGAACTACACCTGTGGTGTAAAAGACATTGGTGTAAAAGACACTTCTCCGTTCCACTCCGCTTCAACGACTGTTAACGAATTTCATGATTCAGCAGAAGTAATGAAGAATTTCTGCTTAGTTGAGCAGCTTCTTTAAGATTAAACTACAAGTTCAGTTGTGTAGTGGGTTCAATAGAGAGATGGAGGAGGAAAAAAAAAAAAAAAAAAAGAGTTCAGCTATTTCAAATATCAACTGCTTCCACTGGCTGCAACCTCAGGAGCACTTTGCTTGCACAGCTGATGAAGGACTTTTGTTGAAAATGCCCTTTTTTCCTCTTGCCTCTGAATTATACTCAACTTTTCCTACATCACTGGAGTACACTGCAGTGATTTCCATGAAGAATGAGACAGATGACAATGTGGAAATGCGGAAAACGCCGAAATTACGACTGATCAAAAAAAGAGAGTTACATGAAGCAGGACGAGCATACGGTGGGAGATGCAGATGAGTTTGAGTTAAAGACGTTGCGAAGAAAGAAAGATCGCAAAATGATCAATTGCAGAGATGGAAAAGAGAAGAAAGTATCAAGTCGAGTTTAGTGGAACAGGAGAAAGATGGAGTGAACGGGGATGAAGTGGGAACTCTACGAGCGACTCTGATTAGAGTTGCTTTCTCCATCATTCTGTTCCTCATCCCCTCGTGGCATGAGTGAGAGCCTGTCTCAGAAAGTCGGAGTCTGCTTTGGCTCTGCGAGAGACGGAGCGTTAGTATTCGGCTTTCCGGATGAGCTCGGGGACTTCTCGACTTCAATCTCCATCCTCAGAACTGCATTACTGCCCCAAAATGCATGAATGATCACAATACACTGCGCAGCAGCCATTAAACCGCACGGACGCCACCGATGCCATCTCCGGGGGCCGTGATTTAGAGCGAGAAGATTGATCACAGGATGAGATGGAAAACAAGGGCCCAGTTTTCTGCTTCATTGTCTTTTTAACGAGGCCTCGGAAAAGGTTAACTATGGGTATGTGGAATATTTAAGGGATGATTAGTGATAATATGCATTATTTACATCTGAAGGGATGTGCAAGAGAGAGGATGCTCCTAATTTTTTATTTATTTTATTCAGCAAAATCGACCATGTTGTTTATGAACATTCATTACCATTTTTTCTATTTAATTGCTATATTCCCTTTTAATGGAAATAACAAGTAATACAAGCGTTTGTTATTGACCATGAGGCATTTTGAACTTGATTTCTTAAATTCTACGGATGCAGCCCGACTGGTTTAAAGGCCCGACTGATGCACAGAAATGTCTCTCTAATGTCTTTTTCACAGTCGTGTGCTTCGATGCCAAAATCAACTTCGATGACAACGCTGAGTTCCGTCAGAAAGACATCTTTGCCATGGACAACACGGCCGAGAGCGATCCCATAGAGACAGAGGCGGCCAGACACGAGCTGAAGTACATCGGCCTGGACGGCAACATCGCTTGCTTCGGTGAGTTTGTTTTTTAAACAGGCAGCTGTTTGAGTTTTGATGGGAAAAATTCCTCCAGTTTGTGGAACTTATTTATAATTGATTCTAGTCATAAGTTTTGGCTGTATTATGAGAATATTTGGGGTCATGCCTAACATTTGTTAGGCTCCTTTAAAATTTCACTTGTTTTAATTATTAAGGCATTGTAATGGCAGTAATTAATGTAGGTATTTACTTTTATTGACTGGTATTGACCTCAATGAGAAGCTCTAGATCCATGGTGTTGGTCAGGTGGTCAGTGAAAAGTGGTTCTTTACCAGTCCTGGGACTTGAACTCACATCCTTCCTGTCCCTTACTATAGTGTAGTACAATCTCACATCTTTCCTGTCCCTTACTATAGTGTA
>JAUCMX010000023.1:17469518-17509518 GCA_033459395.1 Hemibagrus guttatus | reverse complement strand
TAGTGTAGTTACTACAGGAAGTGCAGCAGTAGTGTAGTTACTACAGGAAGTGCAGCAGTAGTGTAGTTACTACAGGAAGTGCAGCAGTAGTGTAGTTACTACAGGAAGTGCAGTAGTAGTAGTGTAGTTACTACAGGAAGTGCAGTAGTAGTAGTGTAGTTACTACAGGAAGTGCAGCAGTAGTGTAGTTACTACAGGAAGTGCAGCAGTAGTGTAGTTACTACAGGAAGTGCAGCAGTAGTGTAGTTACTACAGGAAGTGCAGTAGTAGTAGTGTAGTTACTACAGGAAGTGCAGTAGTAGTAGTGTAGTTACTACAGGAAGTGCAGCAGTAGTGTAGTTACTCCAGGAAGTGCAGTAGTAGTAGTGTAGTTACTCCAGGAAGTGCAGTAGTAGTAGTGTAGTTACTACATGAAGTACAGCAGTAGTGTAGTTACTACAGGAAGTGCAGCAGTAGTGTAGTTACTACAGGAAGTGCAGCAGTAGTGTAGTTATTCCAGGAAGTGCAGCAGTAGTGTAGTTACTACGGGAAGTGCAGCAGTAGTGTAGTTACTACAGGAAGTGCAGCAGTAGTGTAGTTACTACAGGAAGTGCAGCAGTAGTGTAGTTACTACAGGAAGTGCAGCAGTAGTGTAGTTACTACAGGAAGTGCAGCAGTAGTGTAGTTACTACAGGAAGTGCAGCAGTAGTGTAGTTACTACAGGAAGTGCAGCAGTAGTGTAGTTACTACAGGAAGTGCAGTAGTAGTAGTGTAGTTACTACAGGAAGTGCAGTAGTAGTAGTGTAGTTACTACAGGAAGTGCAGCAGTAGTGTAGTTACTACAGGAAGTGCAGCAGTAGTGTAGTTACTACAGGAAGTGCAGCAGTAGTGTAGTTACTACAGGAAGTGCAGTAGTAGTAGTGTAGTTACTACAGGAAGTGCAGTAGTAGTAGTGTAGTTACTACAGGAAGTGCAGCAGTAGTGTAGTTACTCCAGGAAGTGCAGTAGTAGTAGTGTAGTTACTCCAGGAAGTGCAGTAGTAGTAGTGTAGTTACTACATGAAGTACAGCAGTAGTGTAGTTACTACAGGAAGTGTAGCAGTAGTGTAGTTACTCCAGGAAGTGCAGCAGTAGTGTAGTTACTACAGGAAGTGCAGCAGTAGTGTAGTTACTACAGGAAGTGCAGCAGTAGTGTAGTTATTCCAGGAAGTGCAGCAGTAGTGTAGTTACTACAGGAAGTGCAGCAGTAGTGTAGTTACTACAGGAAGTGCAGCAGTAGTGTAGTTACTACAGGAAGTGCAGCAGTAGTGTAGTTACTACAGGAAGTGCAGCAGTAGTGTAGTTACTCCAGGAAGTGCAGTAGTAGTAGTGTAGTTACTCCAGGAAGTGCAGTAGTAGTAGTGTAGTTACTACAGGAAGTGCAGCAGTAGTGTAGTTACTACAGGAAGTGCAGCAGTAGTGTAGTTACTACAGGAAGTGCAGTAGTAGTAGTGTAGTTACTACAGGAAGTGCAGTAGTAGTGTAGTTACTCCAGGAAGTGCAGTAGTAGTGTAGTTACTACAGGAAGTGCAGCAGTAGTGTAGTTACTCCAGGAAGTGCAGTAGTAGTAGTGTAGTTACTACAGGAAGTGCAGCAGTAGTGTAGTTACTACAGGAAGTGCAGCAGTAGTGTAGTTACTACAGGAAGTGCAGTAGTAGTAGTGTAGTTACTACAGGAAGTGCAGTAGTAGTGTAGTTACTCCAGGAAGTGCAGCAGTAGTGTAGTTACTACAGGAAGTGCAGCAGTAGTGTAGTTACTACAGGAAGTGCAGCAGTAGTGTAGTTACTACAGGAAGTGCAGCAGCAGTGTAGTTATTCCAGGAAGTGCAGCAGTAGTGTAGTTACTACAGGAAGTGCAGCAGTAGTGTAGTTACTCCAGGAAGTGCAGTAGTAGTAGTGTAGTTACTCCAGGAAGTGCAGTAGTAGTAGTGTAGTTACTACAGGAAGTGCAGCAGTAGTGTAGTTACTCCAGGAAGTGCAGTAGTAGTAGTGTAGTTACTCCAGGAAGTGCAGTAGTAGTGTAGTTACTACAGGAAGTGCAGTAATAGTTGTGTAACTCCAGGAAGTACAGTGTGTTAGATTTTATTGGCTAATCGTTATTGCACTCTGGTGTATCTGTTGTGGTTTGTGTGCGGTGCTGTGTCTGTGCTCTTCCATCCTGTGCTTTGACATTTCCAGATCATATTTGTGACACAGTAAATCCTAGTCCAGCATTCTGACCTGATGTGCCCTGCCTGCGTTAGATAACACAATTTCTCACAATTTCACCTCCTCAACTGATTATCCTAATCAACATGGTTAAAATCCTGTCGTTACAGTCAATGGTGCTGGCCTTGCCATGGCCACATGTGACATAATTGACCTGCATGGAGGGAAACCGGCAAACTTCCTGGACCTGGGAGGAGGAGTGAAGGAGGACCAGGTGTACACTGCTTTCAAACTGCTCTCTGCTGATCCGAAGGTAAGAGAACCTTTTCTGTTGTAATGACAGCTATTTAGGGGCTTTTAGTGGACAGGCACTGATGCTGGGTGAGGAGGTCTGGGGTGCAGTTGCTGTTCCATTTCACCCAAAATGTGTTCAATGGGGTTGAGTCAGAGTTAGGGGCCTGTCAGGACACTTGAGTTCTTCCACTTATTATCATGCTGGAACAGGTTTGAGCCTCTTCCAGTGAAGGGAAATTGTAACAGAGCACCATCCAGATATATACTATACAATCGTAGGCTTCTAACTTGACAACAGTTTGGAGAACTGACATGGATGTGATGGTCAGGGGTCAGGCACATACTTTCAGCCATACAGTGTATCAGGGAAATTAGTAAAGGGCGACAAAGAAACTGGAAACTTTTATTGATAAAACTTAACTAGGTGCTAATGTGTTGTTTGTTAGCCATAAGTAATATAAGAAACAGTTAAATGAACAATTTGTTAAAAGATTTATTGAATGATTCAACAGACAAGTCATTAAAAGTTTAGTGAAATGCTTCATTAAATAATTCCTTGATGAATATTCATTGTAAATAGTTTAGAACTGTATTAAGAGCCACGTGTCTTTATGAAGACAGTTTGAGAGTGATGAGAGATTCCAGCCTGATCTGTTCATTAAACAGTTGGTTAAATGATTCCTTAAATGATTCATTGAACAAATTAGTTTTAAACATGGGTTATTTCAAATAGTCTAGAATTACAATTAAGGAAACGTATCTTCAGAACCTTGATTTGAGAGTGATTAGAGATTTCAGCCTGATTTGTTGAACAATTTGTTAAACGATTCCCTAAATGATTCCCTAAACGATTCCCTAAATGAATCATTCTTAAACATGGGTTGTATTTAATAGTCTGTAATTGCATTCAGGGACACGTATATGCATAATAAAGATGAACTGAGAGCGACTAGGGATTCCAGCCTGATTTGTTGAACAATTGGTTCAACAATTCATTAAATGATTCCTTAAACGAATCATTTTTAAGCATGGGTAATGTTTAATAGTCTAGAATTACATTTAGGGGTGTGTATCTTCATCACGCCGATTTGATGGCGACTGAAGGATGTCAGCGTGTCCATCTTTGCCGCTACTCTTCATCGCCGCCATCGATCAGGTTTGTACTGTTATTTTCACAAGCTCACACACTCGTTCCTCGGAACTCATCTATCCTCTGTTATTCCTCACCACTCAGCACTGAGAGCCTGAAAAGCGAGCTCCTGTTCACCAGAACGTTCCATCCCTGCAGCACCAATAACCCGCGCCGTGCCACCCGACGTGCCCGAAAATGCCGGCGCTCATCGTTTGTTTACATTCATCTTAATCTCACATGCGGTTGCACCAGACATTTATTTTACGCAGGATCTGAGTGCGCATCGACGTCTTCATCCCTGCTTACAGAGACTCGCATCTCTGCATCTAGCTCTTCCACGTGTTCCACGAACAGCGAGGTTTAATACATGACTGGCGGCGTGAGAGCGATGAATTTTGAACAGGCTCTCACTGGCTGATGTATTATTCTGCTCAGCTATCTAAGGTGTATTTATTATTTTTTGTCATGCATAAATCCATCACCGCACACTGGGAAAAAACAAAAAACTGGAAAAAGAAAAGACAGGAAGTGGAGTTTCTTACATCTTGTCCAGAGGATCAGTCTCATCTGTTATTTCCTCAGACAGGCCACAGCTGAAGATGAATGTTGTGTATGTTTAAGCAGTTTTTAATGATTTATAGTACGTCACCGTTTTGATGCAGAATGAGGAAGAGTTTGAGGTTGGCTTCTTTATTTTCTCTCTTCTTTTTCTAGGTCTGCTCTCATTTTTTATTTCTCTCTCTGTATCTTGGTCCGTCTCAGTTTAGGGATTTGCATTTCACAGGAGCATTCTGTTCCACCTCTCCCATGTGCTGGGAATTTTAATCAGAATGTTAATTATTCGGTCGCTAACAGGATGAAATCTGCATTTGCATCTCTCCGAACTCGGAGGAACCTTCCTTCGCTTTTGCGCTCTCAGATTTCTGGCCCCTCCTCACTCGTAGCCGGCTCCTTGACCCCTGACGACCTACGTTCACCAATAAGGTCGGCTTCCAGCTCTCTCTCTCTCTCTCTCTCTCTCTCTCTTTCTCTGGATCGATGATTGACGCCGTGTTTTAAAACAGTGTTTTCTCTGTTAGTGGATTGACCCGAGTCCTGTCATGCTGTGTTACAGCTTGTGCTTTATATTTATGACCGATGTATAAAATAACTGAAGCAGAGAGATTAGGAGCAAGGAAAATGGAAGAGGAAAAGAGAAAGGGAATGATTAGAAACGAGGAACATAGAAAGAAAGACAAGGGAAACGATATAGGGGAAGGAAAAGGAAGGCAGAGGGAAATTGAAAAGATAAATGGCCAGACAGGAAGGAGAGAGATGAGAACGGAAGACACAAAGGAATGCGGAGGACAGAGATGAGACGAGAAGAAAGGGAAGGGGAAAAGTGCTGACTTGAGGAAAGGAGATGGAAAGAGAAGCGAAGATAAAAAGGTAAGAGAAAAAGCAAGAGGTTGGAAGGGAAAAGGAGATGGGAAGAGATGAGAAGGGAAGATGAAAAAGGGAAAAATAATAAAGAAAGAGAAGATGAGAAGAGAAAGAGAAGAGCACTGACATGAGGACAAGGGGCGGGCTCAGAAAGGTAAAAGGCAAGATCGGAAAGGGGGGAAGAGAGGATAAGTGAAAAGAAGGAAGGATTTGAGGAAATGAAGGGAGATGAGACGACTAGACCAGAAAGGAAGGGAAGATGCATCATGGGTGAAGAAGAGAAGCAGGAAGAGAAGGAAGATAGGAGATGACAAGATGGAGAAAGGAAAGGGAAGAGAAGAGAGAAAAAGTGGAAAGAAGGGATGAAAAGTTTAGCTCACTGCACTGGCGTGATCAGTGTGACCTTCGCATCCGTACACCGCTTAGATGTTCAAGCTTCTTTTATTTGCTACTCTCACACAACATCCTGTCCTGGCCATGCAGAGGAACTCGCCCGCAAGCTCATTCCACTCGCTCTGAATAGCCATTATTCAGGCCTGGCTCTACGACTGTGAGAGAGGGAGGGAGAGAGGGAGGGACGGAGGGAGGAGGGAGTGATGGAATGACAGTCCTTCACCAGCCTTTTTTAAAAAGTTGCATGAATAAAACATTTCCTTTTTGCTATTATAATACACCTCCCTCTGAAACGCATCACACACCTGTGGGCCAAATGGCAGCTAAACACCGTTGTAGCAAGAGACAAAGCAAGAAGGCTTGAATAACTGGAGCTCCTGCTGCTGTATTAGTAGCCAGAGTGTGTCAGGGTGTGTTTAGAGGGTACGGGCCGAGGCAGACGTGTTTGACGGGGTCATTGTGGCTGCCGGGTGGGTGTTCAGAGGTGTATGAGCCATGAGACGGCTCCAAAGTGTGTAAAAAGACTGCTGGAATGCATTTTACTGCTCATTTTGTTAAACAAATTGGGTCTCATTACCCAATCTGCACTCATTACCAGATCTGCGTCACATATGTATTGTTACATTGTGTTCTTACCTGATCTGTTTCCTCATTCCGTGTCCTTTCTGTCATTACCAGATCTGCGTCATATCTATTGTTACATTGTGTCCTTACCTGATCTGTTCCTTGTTCACTCATTCAGTGTCCTTTCTGTCACTTACCGAGATTCTGCGATCATATCTATTGTTACATTGTGTCCTTACCTGATCTGTTTCCTTGCTTCACTCATTCAGTGTCCTTTCTGTCACTACCGGATTTGCATCAAATGTGTTTTTACCTGATGTGCAACCCTATGTCATTATTTGATCCACCGTCTCTGCATCCCCTGTGTTATTACCCATTCATTGTCCTGTCTGTCTGCATCATTGTGTCATTTCCTGATATTCACAACCCATAGTTTGACCAGCGTCCCTCATGACATCGCCACACCCCTGTCCCCAACGCAATTACCCAATCTGTGTCCTATTTCATCCCGTCACCTGATCTGTAACTTCAAGGAATAACACCAGAAGCCATTTTTATATCGTTACTGACTATTCGTAATGTCCTCACAGATGCACTCACTCTTAAAATACTCCTTTGTTGTTTGAATGTTGTGGAGGCTTCTCTATCTCACACGTACACACTCAGACGTGTCTCTTTTCTTTTTTTTCTGAAATCCTGTTGGAACATTGTCTCTGCTTCACGCCTTCACACTCTCATGAGCATGCACATCCTCACATCTCGTCCTGTTCCTGCGGGTGCACCTGTTTGTATATGGGTGTGTGGGTGTGTGTGTGTGTGTGTGTGTGTGTGTTTTTTTGTCGTGTTTGTGTTTTCTCCAGAGAGACTGGTGGAGAAATAGACAGATGGATAGAGGTTAAAGAGAGAGCAGAAGTGGTTGTATTGCTCGAGGATGAAAGGATTTGTTTCATTATCTCCACTTTCTTCATTACCACCACCACACACACACACACACACACACACACACACACACACACACACACGTCTCTTTCCATCTCACCCCACCCACACTTCATCATTTCTCTCTATCAGGACACAGGTGCCCTTGTCATAGAGGGCTTGATGGTGTTAAATGATGTCGTAGCAGGACACACTCACACACACTCACACACACTGACACGCTCAGACCCGAGGGAGTCCGCAGGTGTCCCAACATGGCCACCTTCAGTAATGGAGCTCATTTCCCCTGTGTCTGGTCTCATGGCCCACGGAGCACCAACATGTGTCTGGGTGTGAGTGACAGGGCAACACATTACTGCTGTGATGATGGAGGTGTTACGACACTGGACAGAGTTTATTTCTGTGTGTGTGTGTAAGTGTGTGTGTATATGGTTTGTTGTGGTTTTGTGTGTGAGAGATGTGTGGTTTTGTGTATGTATGGTTCAATGTGGTTTTGGGTTTGTGTGTGTGTGTATCATTGTGGTGTTTTGTGTGTATATGGTTTGTTGTGGTTTTGTGTTTGTGTATATGTCTGTGGTTTTGTGTGTATTTGTGTGTGTGTGTGTGTGTATGGTTTGTTGTGCTTTTGTGTGTGTGGTTTTGTGTGTGGTTTTGTGTGTTTGTGAGAGGTGTGTGCTTCTGGTTTTGTGTGTATGTATGGTTCATTGTGGCTCTGGGTTTGTGTGTGTGTGGTTCATTGTGGTTTTGTGTGTGTGTGGTTTTGTGTGTATATGGTTTGTTGTGGTTTTGTGTTTGTGTGTATATTTTGGTTTTGTGTGTATGTGGTTTTGTGTGTATTTGTGTGTGTGTGTGTGTGTGTGTGTGTATGGTTCGTTGTGCTTTTGTGTGTGTGTGTGGTTTTGTGTGTGAGATGTGTGGTTTTGTGTGTATTTGTGTGTGTATGGTTCGTTGTGGTTTTGTGTGTGAGATGTGTGGTTTTGTGTGTTTGTGAGAGGTGTGTGCTTCTGGGTGTGTGTGTGTGTGTGTGTGTGTGTGTGTGTGTAGGTGTGTGTGTGTCCTATATCTCACGTGCCAACATTCCAGTGGAAACAGTGGATCTGAAAGCATGGCTAATCAGCAGGAGGCACGTTTAAAAGATTGTCTAAAAGTTGTTGTAGACAGCTGCTGTCTTTGAGTGTGTAAACAAAGCATGTAGAAAATGTGTGTGTGTTTTTCCTTCACCATCCAAACCAGCACTTAGGGCATACAAATGAGCAACCCCCCCTCTCTCCCCCCACTTAATAGAAGCTGTTAGCACAGAGCTGTTGAATACACGACTCTGATTGGTCAGAATTTTTCTTTATCATCACCTCTCCTTTGGCTTCTGGTGAAACATCCGGTTGGTCATTTGCAGCGCTCACAAATGAAAATATTACATTCAGGATAATGAAACACTATAACACACGGTGACGTCACTTCAGTGTGTGAGACGCGGCGCCTGCTAGAGGGCAAGAGTTTGTTTTATAGTCTTAAAATTGTGCGACCTGACTGTGAGTGTTTGTGAGCATTGTGTCTCCATTCGCACCTGCATATCTGCCTGTAGTGCAACCTCTACCTCCATTAACACTCCTCGAAACAACTGGCTTTTGATATTCGCTCAGCTCGCTAGAACCTGTGATCTTCTCAGACGGAGCAATTATCCTGAAGGGGGTGGGGGTGGGGAGTTGTAGGGTGGAGTGGGGGGTAGACGGGAGGACCGGAGTCTATGGATTGGTGCTCCTGGGTAAGTGGAGGGAAAAGAAAGTGCAAAAATGCATTTGCTGATTTGTTTGCGATGGAGGGATTTTGCATCAGTCTGGTTTCATGAATGCAAAAGAAGCACGACTTTGAAGATCAGAGCGTTTTGTTCGCCGTGAAAGGGAGTCATCATCATGGCTAATCAAATTGAAATAGCTGTGTGTTATACACACACACACACATGGATGGATGGATGGATGGATGGATGGATAGTATCTTTGATAATGTCTTTGATAATTTGCACTGATAATTAGATTTTTCGATCATTTCTATGCATTTATATGAGCCAACATTCCTGCATTACTGTCAAAGCTTAGTAAAGACACACCCACATTCCCTTTACATATATAGACTGAAAGCCACGCCCCACTCTGAGCCACTCTCATTTACATATAGAGACTGAAAGCCACGCCCCACTCCAAGCCACTCTCTCTTACATATATATAGACTGAAAGTCATGCCCCACTCTGAGCCACTCTCATTTACATATAGAGACTGAAAGCCATGCCCCACTCCGAGCCACTCTCATTTACATATAGAGACTGAAAGCCACGCCCCACTCCAAGCCACTCTCTCTTACATATATATAGACTGAAAGCCACGCCCCACTCCGAGCCACTCTCATTTACATATATAGACTGAAAGCCACGCCCCACTCCGAGCCACTCTCATTTACATATATAGACTGAAAGTCATGCCCCACTCCGAGCCACTCTCATTTACATATAGAGACTGAAAGCCACGCCCACTCCGAGCCACTCTCTCTTACATATATATAGACTGAAAGCCACGCCCCACTCCGAGCCACTCTCATTTACATATATAGACTGAAAGCCACGCCCACTCCGAGCCACTCTCATTTACATATATAGACTGAAAGCCACGCCCCACTCCGAGCCACTCTCATTTACATATATAGAATGAAAGCCATGCCCCACTCCGAGCCACTCTCTCTTACATATATAGACTGAAAGCCACGCCCCACTCCGAGCCACTCTCTCTTACATATATAGACTGAAAGCCACGCCCCACTCTGAGCCACTCTCTCTTACATATATAGACTGAAAGCCACGCCCACTCCGGGCCCCTCTCATTTACATATATAGACTGAAAGTTACGCCCCACTCCGAGCCACTCTCTCTTACATATATATACACTGAAAGCCACGCCCCACTCCGAGCCACTCTCTCTTAATATATAGACTGAAAGCCACGCCCCACTCTGAGCCACTCTCATTTACATATAGAGACTGAAAGCCACGCCCCACTCCAAGCCACTCTCTCTTACATATATATAGACTGAAAGTCATGCCCCACTCCGAGCCACTCTCATTTACATATATAGACTGAAAGCCACGCCCCACTCTGAGCCACTCTCATTTACATATATAGACTGAAAGCCACGCCCCACTCCGAGCCACTCTCATTTACATATATAGAATGAAAGCCATGCCCACTCCGAGCCACTCTCATTTACATATATAGAATGAAAGCCACGCCCCACTCCGAGCCACTCTCTCTTACATATATAGACTGAAAGCCACGCCCCACTCCGAGCCACTCTCTCTTACATATATAGACTGAAAGCCACGCCCCACTCCGAGCCACTCTCTCTTACATATATAGACTGAAAGCCACGCCCCACTCTGAGCACTCTCTCTTACATATATAGACTGAAAGCCACGCCCACTCCGAGCCACTCTCTCTTACATATATAGACTGAAAGCCACGCCCCACTCTGAGCCACTCTCATTTGAGTATGTTGGCCTCATCTCCCTGTCTTCTCTCCTTCTTCTTATTCTCTCGTCATCTCTCGCTCTCTCCCTCTCTCACACACACACACACACACACACACACTTCTCTGTTTATTTCTTCTTTAATCGAACACTGGAAGTTTTTATCAAGTGTGGACAGCTAAATGAAATTTTGATTACCTGCCCTTCCTCTTGCTCCGAGCTCCTCTACCGGATGCTGTCCAGTCCTCCTAAACGATGTAGTTCATGTATCGATCGTGGTGTTTTCAAATAAAGTTTTCTTTATTTTGTAAGTTGTCGGGCAGACTGTTGGGTTCGTGAGGTGTCGTCTTGGGAGAGAGAAACAGCCTTGTTCTCTTTTAGGTTAATGGTGGGTCTTATCGGTGTGAATCAGATGAGTGTGTGTGTGTGTGTGTGTGTGTGTGTGTGTGTGTGTGTGTGTGTGTGTGTGTTTGTGTGTGTGTGTTTGGAGCGCACACAGTGTGATTCTGAGCCGATAATTCCCTCACTCTGAAACTCTGCCTGGATCGATTAGCGTGTGTTGTGTAGAACATCACCACACAACACAAATCTAGTCGAATTAACCTCTTTCCTTTCGCCTCGCTCTCTCTCACCCCGTTCTCTTTACTCCCTCGCTTCTATTTAACCGTTATTAATCGTAGCATTATTTAGCACATGTTTCACCCTAATTCTAGGTTAATATTTTAATTTCCCAAACTCTGCACAATTAAACACAAAATAAGTAATTAAACCTATCTGTCACATACAGGATGAAAAACAGCGCTTGGGATTTAATGCTCCAGATATCGACTATTAAAAACTAATATGGGCTTAGCGTGCGTTAGCCAATTAGCTCCCTTTAGCTAAACTCGTCAGTGTTATTGTCCATTATGTTTAATTAATTTAGGAGGCCAGAACTCAGAATTATGGTTAGTTAGAAATACCATTAATTGTGCAGCCTGACTTTCATTTATCCGTTGTCTTTCTCTCTTTTTCTCTTCGGCTTATTCTCTCTCTCTCTCTCTCTCTCTCTCTCTCTCTCTCTCTCTCTCTCTCTCTCTCTCTCTCCTGTTTCCTCTTTAATGAGCTTTATTAGCATGACTGCTTCACATGTAATATTGACAAAGCATTTATAGTTAATAGGCTACACACTAATACAAGCATTAATGATAATGAAAAACATTTTTAAAAATGTATAATGTTCCGGAAAAACATAATAAATGTGTGTGTTTTTTTTTTTTTCCTGCTGGTGTGAGAGAGAGAGAGCAGAAAATTGGATTGAATGAGTTTTTCCTAAAATGAAAGAAAGAACAACAGGAAAACAGTCATTTGTTGTGAGCAGTTTATTTCTTCAAATAAATGTACTCATAATCGTATAATAAACGTACATTAATCGTGTATAAACATATAAGCCCGGAAAAATGGGAGGGTTGTGTCAGGAAGGGCATCCGGCGTAAAACATTTGCCAAGTTGTTGCGCGGACTAGTTGGTCCGCTGTGGCGACCCCGAACAGGGAGCAGCCGAAAGCAACTTCAGTCGTGTATAAACATATAATCTTTAATTATATTTCTCCCTAATGTTCCTTATGTTATTAAAAAAAAAACCTCCTAGGAATTAAACACACAAAGACAAGGTGTTTCCACCTACTGATCTGTTGCTCACCTGATGTTTTTTGTTTTTTGCACCATTCTGAATGAACTCTACAGACTGTTATGTAAAAAAAATCCCAGCAGGAGATCATCATACTCGAACAGCACATCTGATACCACTAACCACGACTTTTTCTTTATTCTGATGTTTGATGTGAAGATTATCCGAAGCTCAGAATCTGTATGTGTAGGATTTTATCCGTCCTGCTCCGCTGTGACGTGATTGGCTGACAGCGGGGATGTAGGGGGAAGTGTTCCTATTAAAGTGGACGGTGAATGTGACTGAACAGGAATGGTGCAGTTTGATCAATACTTTATTTAATGAGGTAAATACATATAAAAGGTCTAAAGTATCTTGCCTACGTTGCAGAGGAAGGTAGTATTTTTTGCAGCGTGTGCACGCGTTTCCGTCCTGCAGCCGTAACGGAGCGAGCTGCCGAAGCCAACCTGCTGCTTGTGCTTACATCAGGAGAATTACGCAGAAGAATGACTTTGTGTATGAGTTTATACAGCGATCAGAGGTCGGCAAGCCCAGCTGTCGCGGGTTTCTCAGCAATCGTCAGATCCTGAATCATTTCTGAAGAGAGAAGAGCTGAGCACAGCACATCTGAGGAGAATTGTGTTCTGTACATACTTTATATACACAAAATCTACATTAAAGACAGGACGAAGTGGCTCACTGGTGCTGCGTGCCCCATCAGATACAACCTTGTGCTCTTTTATTCCTCAAGAATTTACCAACACTGATTGTACAGCAGAAAAACTTTTTAAAAAAATAACGGTTCCTAAATGGTTCTTTGTCAGGGTGTGTGGTTCTGTGAAGAACCTGTAACATCCATGGAGCGTTTCCATTGCACACAAGGTTCTTCCTTGTGGAAAAAGGTTCTTTATTGCACAAAAAAGGGGTTCCTTAAAGAACCGTTCATTGGTCAACCAAAAACTTTGAGGTAGTTCCGTGGCATCGATATGAAAACCCCTTTGTGGTTCTTCTTAGCACCTTTATTTTTAATTTTTGCAATAACAACCAAAAAACCTGAACCTGGGGTCAAAGAGGATGTTGTTGCGTTCACTACAAAGGTATCAGATCCATTTTAAAAGAAATTTAAAACACGCCTCAGAGATTCACGATTAAAATGTAAGACTGCACTCGATCCCAGACCAGCAGAACATAGACTATTTTTCTAAAGGTTCTTTCATCTCAAAAGCTAATTGTTCAAGGTATTGAATCTTAATGAATGCCCCATGCCTTGATGATCCATCCGATTGACCCGTCCTCAGGCCGACGGCCACCGTGGCATTTCCGAGGCCGCTGCATGAGAGCACGCAGGACTAAATGCCACACGGTTGGTTTGCGTATTCATGGCGGTTGTTTCTATCTATCGCTCATGGATTTTTCCCGCTGTGAACCGAGCTTGGCCTTCAGGAAACGAGGACTGATTGAAAAGTGTCTCTGCTGCCTTCCTTTATTCGAGGCAGATCGATGAGTCAGAAGACATCTGGGGTGTGTTAATTGAGCTTTTCTCAGACGGTTCTAGAGGACAGGAGAGTTTCGTCGTGTGTCCCAGATACAGCAGTTGAGTCTGCTCTAATTCCTGTTTTTTCTTTCTTTTTTGTTGTTGTTCATGATCAGTAGCTCTGATTTTGGATGGTCAGTGTAGTCCAGAATAAAATAAGTTCCCAATTCTTTTCCCCCTAGTAGTAGAACCTGGCGGTCGATCGCTTCTCTTCGGGCCCCTGAGAGTCTCCACACCCCTGAGCTCCCAGCTCCAACGTCGCATAAAAAATTTACAGCCAAGGATGTTTAGGGAGCTGAAAGTTCAACTTGTTTGAACAACTTTTTCAAAAATTCAGTGGTGTTCTTGTTACACGAAGGCCTCGCCAACAGAAACTTCAGTGTCTTCCACTACCCGCATAAAAATAATAACGCTAACAACAACGCTAAGACGCAACGGGTGCAAGAAATTAGCTAGGGTTTTTTAATTTTGCATGAAATAAACATCACCTCTGAAGGTGCAAATCAAATTCCAAGGTATTGAGTCAGCCTTGGGAGAAGAAATAACCGTGCAAGCAAGCAAATGTGTTATTTTTAATCTTTTGCTCATTTAATGACCCATTCCTGCGTATAAGTAACCCTCGCTGGCTTTCACCCAGCTGAAAAAAAAAAGCTGTTCAGATGAGGTCCTGTGTGCCGTAATTCAATCACATGCTCCGTTTCACACTGGATAAAATATCAAAGCTTGCAGTGTAATTACTGCGTCCTGACGTGCTCGGCTTGTCGATGCGGGGTTATTACGTGCATGACATATATGACCTCTTCCTCGGTTACGTAACATCCTATCTCTCTGACTTGCAAACTTCCCGAGAGGCTTTCCTCATCAGTCAGGTACACTACGCTACATTTCATGTCTAGAACACCTTTTCTTGACAGCTGAACTCTGGGGTTTTTTACAACTTCCTCTAGAATATCACAGCATGTCCGTTAGAACTAGCACATGTACCTGTATGCTACGAATTTGACACGACGCAACGTTAACTTTATAAAGCTAAAACGTAAAGTTTCTGATTTGTCCAGATTTGAGATAATCGTCTGTCATTTAAATCACTCTAGGACAAATGTTAACTATTCTGACGTCATGCTAATTGGAAGCATAATGGATTAGTTTGGAATTAGCGCTGGTTGTTTGCAGTACAGTGGAACCTCAGAGCATACGAATGCTCTCCCTTACGAATTTTCGCCTTCAGAATTAAAATTTCGCAAGAAATTTGCATCAGCATACGAATGAACCGAACCAAACAGAATGTTGACCGAGTTGCGCGTACGTCTGGGAGCCGTTCAAAACTTGTTTGCGTCAGTGGAGAGCCAAGCGAAGCCGACCATAGCGAGTTTATGAATTTAACAATTTTTTTTTTTCAGTCAGCAAAAGCAGTTTTCGAAAGAGTCAACCCACGATACCAACATTGCCTTCGGCATGTGTTCGAAAGCTATGTGATTTTTCGCACTTTTTTTGTTAGCAGATTGGTGGCGTGGGTGGTCTACTCTATTTTTAGCCCAAGCTTGGTGGCACGACTTCCTGTGAGGACCCCTGACATGGAATGCATGGCTTGGGTCAGTTGTTTGTAAGTAGCCATACAGTTTCATACACTTTGTATTGGTAATATTGGTCATATTTTTGGGTGGCTGGAACGAATTATTTGCATTTACATTATTTCTTATGGGAAAATTTGTTGCGCAATACAAATTTTCACCTCCAGAACGAATTGCATTCGTATGCCGAGGTTCCACTGTATTCCGTAGAACTTTTGACTTGTCAGCAGAGGTCTCACGTGGTCTCAGATATTAAGAGTTTACCCGAGTCGACTTCTTGAGGCATTCATCAATCAGACCTAGTGGTCAAAATAAAAGAACCTTGTACATCCTGTACAACTGCCTGGTTGCAGTGGTTTAATTTAGGCTACAAAAAATATTGTTTACATTTTGGAAAATGTAATTATCCCAGAGAGATACAAACACAAATAAAAACTCGAGTGATGTAGCTGAGGTTGAGGAGCGAACCAGATTTGACACTATACTCAACTTTTTTGTTTAGGCCACACCCATTTTAAGTTTAAGCGTGAACGTGGATACGGATACAGATAGTGGTGGCGTTACATCCCTAGAGTTTGTGCTCATGATTGTATTGTTCTGTCCCCTTGTGTGTTGCTGTGCCTGAGCCTGTACGAGTGTGTTGCACTGAGCTCTCCACAGGGGAAGAATTATAGGAGTGGTTTGTTTATGATGGATGGGGATCTGAGAGATGGTGCTGTGTGTGTGTGTGTGTTTGCTCTTTATGCTTCTCTTTCTATCTCCCTCTCACTAAGAGGATGAAGGAGCCCCATTAAGGCGTGGGATCTGTGCCATAATTAAGCTGATGAGTTTTGGCACAGGAGATGAGAATCTGGAATCTTGTTTTTTTCTGCTTTCCGTGGCCGCTGAACCTCGGCGGAGACCCGAATCCGAACTCTTACACACTCCGAGTTTAATCATTGTGTCAGGAAACCTCTGAACTGATTGGCGGTACGGAAGGAAGACGTCCCGCATTCCTGCGTCCAGATGTCCGTTTCTGAGACTGTACGAAATGAGATATTTCTTTGCCACGCTGCCCGGGCAGCACAATACACCATTCTTTAATGATTATCGCAATATTGCTACAGTAGATGGCTGTAATATGGGAATGATGAATCTGAGATTGAGCCCAGATGTTGTGAGCATCATGATGGCCATTTTGGATACTTGGAATCATTCTGCTCTGTTGTCCTCTTTCATCCTCCGTCTTTCTTTTTTCTTCCCTCTTCTGTGTGTGTGTGTGTGAGAGAGATCACTGATCCGTGTTGAGAGCGCTTCATAGGTATTATTGTGGGTGTAATTGGCTTTTTCGGAGGCTTCATCTCAGATGAGGCGCTTGTCTGATTTTGAAGCCTTCTTTACTCCTGCAGTGGAAAGACCACCGAGATCACAATTGTTTTTCATTAGTCGGCTGCTAATCTGAAATCTCTGAAATGGCTCGTCTCTCTCTCTCTCTCTTTCTCTCTGTCTCTCTCTTTCTGTTGCTAACAACTCCTTCCTGGCTTAGCTTGCTGTTGAACGACAACATGCCATGAATACAGTGCCACCATTAGAGCCAGTGAGTTTTTGGATGTCAATACATAATAGTCTTGTGTCCTATATGTCTATATATCTCACCCCCTCAAATGGTAATTCTATCGCTCCAGGCTTGTGCAGCGTTAGCTTGATTTTGCATTCATTTCTGCAATCCTGCAAGGATTGAAATGCTGGTGTGGTAAAGTTTTGCTGTACAGTAACAGCTTTATAGCAACAAAAATGGTGTGTTGTTTTCACCCCTTGTTTGAGAAAAAAAATGATTTGACTTCATCTATTTGAAAAGGGGTGGAGTCGGTGGTTATGTGACAGGCACTTTCCTTAGAGGAGTGTTTTACCACGCCATCATTGATTCCCTTCCTGTAACTGCACTTTCCCACATTGTTCTCAACATTTTCAGCTGAATTTTGCTTTCAAAGGAGCCTGTGATATTTTTACTAACCCCCTTTCTAACAATGTGTCCAAGTCAATATACAGTCACATTGTAGACTTCATCTGTAAATGTGTTGATATTTATTGATCCGTTCTGCAGCAAAAATTGTACCTTTGCACCAGCAATTCCCAGACAGTGTCACTTAGCAGAGCAGATCAGCGTTGCCTTGAGGGGGAATAGGGGTTAAGGGGTTAACTGCAAAATGGCACTAGATCAAGGATGGACATTTGTGGCTCGAGGGCTGGTTCTGGCTCACCAGCCAGTTTTAACAAGGCCTTGTGGTCAAAAACAAGGTACTATGTTTGTCATTTTGCACTTTTTTAAGGGCAGAAATGACATGAACAGTCAGAGGTTACTGGAATTTAGACAGGGCAGTTGGTTGTACTCTCTGGATGGGAAGGATGGTGTGATTCTCTCACCTGTGAAGCAAAGCAACACTAGACAATCACCGGTATCTGTGAGTTTATTTATGGCTTAGAGGGCAAATAATGCTTTTTTCTGAATTGTGCTCATCTGCCCTGTGACACAGCATGAGCAGCAGCTCTAGTGGTTTCACATGTCTCTGAGGAAGAACATGCTGGCCTTCATCCTTCCTGATTGGTAGCTGCTATGTGTTGGAGCAAGCTGTCTTGTGGGTGGGAATGGGAAAATTACTAGATTTAGGAATGGGGGGACTTGAATGCGGTGTAACATAGAAAATATGTAAGATGTTTCTTTGCCGCTGCTGTTAGGCTTGTTGTTGCTTCGCTGTGGTAATGTTTTACATCAATCTCACCAAACGATGTGAGTTCATCTTTGCAAGTAATGCACTGCAGATTGCATCAGCCTGCTTAGAGTTTCGACTCTGGCTTGTGTTCATATTCTACACCTTCATGTTTAATTGCTGATAAATTCTCATGCAAAAACACATGTGCAAAGGTTCCTGTGCATATGAAACCACGAGACAAGTGGAGTGTATGAACCAGGCTGGTGGTGCTATTTCCTCATGGATTCAAGTGTTTATCTCGACCCTGTTATTGAGTAGAGATGGGGTTGAGATATTAAACGTGCCCTCCTGTGACACACTTTCTGTCTATTTCTCGCGGGTCTGGTGGCTGCTGTGAGAGAAGCAACGAAGGGACGGACGTAATCTGGACTGGATCTGGAAACTGACTTTCCTATCTGTGAATTCACTGATGAATGCACTTCACCGCACACTGATGACCAGATCTCAGATCTCCGTCTAAAGTGCAAAAAAAAATGTTGAAATTATTTAGGGTCTAAAAATTGGGTTGAGGTAGTGGGTTTTGTTTCAAGTCCAAGCTCTAGCCTGAGGTCCTGTCCTGTTTGAGGGCCTGAATGGCCTGTGGGAAGAAGCTCCTCCTTATTCTCTCTGTGTTTGCCTTAAGGGAGCAGAAGCACTTCCCTGATCGCAACAAAGACAGTCCATTGTTCGGGAGCTTCACTATCTTCCTGGCTTTGGTCCAACACCGCTGGCTGTAGACCGTCTTGCAGGTCAGGGAGGATAGGAGGGCTCTCCAGAGGATGGTGTGGTGTGATCATCTGAGTACACCACCATCTGAAGAGCCTTCCTATCTTGTTTGGTGGTGTTCACAAACCAGGCTGTGATGCTTCCTCTCAGGATGCTCTTGATGGTGCAGGTATAAAAGTTTCATAGCACCTTAGAAGTCAGTTTAAAATCTGTTAAGCGTCTAAAGCAGCATAGGTTATAACTGGCCTGCTTCACCAGGGTGCATGATATGAACACCAAGGTATCCAAAAACTGTCCACTCTCTCCACTGGGGTCCTAAGGGTGTGGTATCTCCTCTCCTACTTTGTGCTGAAGTCCCCTATCAACTCTTTCATCTTGCTGATCTTCAGGAGAAGCTTGTTCTCATGCTACCAGTTCTCCAGGCTTTTAATCCCCTCCAGTCAGAATAGGACTTTATTCCGATTAGCACAAAGATGGAGCACATGGTTAAGGCAAGTGAAGGCAGATTTTATAGGTGCATGTTAATCATAAAATTAAAATGAATTAATTAACCAAGTGCAGAATCCATAAGGAAACCAAGTGTAGAATGATTAGTTTATATATTAAATACTGAAGCGCTCCAACTTTATGATTCCTCACAGATATATAGGACTTTTTTAGGATCTTGAAACTTGGCACTATTTCATGTACTTTGGGAGTTTGGACTGAATCAGGTTATAGAGAATTTCCACAGTCACTTTTTGGCACGGTTGCCTGTCTGGACCTGTCGTATTACGTGCGATGGCAGCTCTGTTTGGGAGTGCAGAAGTGATTACAGCGTCCATCAGGGCCTGGAGGAAGCTTCTTCAGCCTCCCGCACTGATGTTTGACAGAATAATTAGAAAACTGTCTGTGCTTGTAATCACTCGAGCTCATCTTTTTTGGAGGAGGCTTCTCATCAGAACTAGAGGCTGATGGGAAACGTGGGCGTTTGTGAGGAGTGTGATGGGAGATGCCACATTTAGAGGAGGAGAATAAATCAGAACAGTCACTGTGGCCTCTGTGGCAATCTCTGCTCTTCTCTATCTTCTGTTTTTCCTCTTTTAATATCCATCCCGCTTTTCAGCTCGGATTCTTTCTGAGGTTGCCATACTACCATACTCTTCTAGTCTCTTTTTCCATTATCCTTTATTTTACCTCCTTCCTGCTTCCACACTGTCTGAATCTTGGAGGATAAAGGGCTCAGTGTGACCCCTTTGCTGAGTAAATGGGGGGATCTCCTGGTTCTTTGCTCAAGTCCTAATGTAGCCTTCAGGACTAATCTCAATAATACCGGACTGAAGGTTCTCCATGTAATCTGAATTGTGATGTTGTAACCTAGACTTTTTTCCTCCCTGTTAGCTCAGGTGTTTAAAGCTTAATGCCTTTTAGAACATTGTTATCCCAAATCCTAGCTCCAACAAGCTAGCACTGTTGGGTTCTTAAGCAAGATCCTTACCTGCTCAAAAAAAAATTGTAACAAAAAGGAGTAGACTTGTTTGAGTCGAAGGCATCCCTGAGAACACCTTCAGTTTCTAGGTTTGACTTTTATTATTTTTATTTTGCCGGTGCTGCTAACACAAAAGTATGCTTATTTATGCACTCAATTCTGCATTAAATGTTTATATAGTATGGTCTGACGTGAGGCTTGATCAAGTGGAGATGCAAGGTGATGCCCTTGAGCTTGCTATGCCTTGAACAATTCAGCCACTGATGTCTCTCTCTTTTTCTATATTTGTATAATAAACATGCACACACACACACACACACAGAGTTTCAGTGCGGCACTCCGGAGCTACCCAGCATTATATATGTATCCATGTTTCTGGCTTTTAAGAAATCAAATCTTGATTGCACCCATATGTTAGGCCTGATTTGAGCTTCTGGGGGAGCTTAGCAAGATTCTCTCTAGACTTCGCAGACGTGGAGCGAAGAGAAGGAGAGGTAGAGGGGGAGGCGCAGGGGTGGGCGGGTGATTGGGGATGTGAGAATGAGAGCGAGTATGCGGTATGTGCTATTCTATCAATTTTTAAATTACTCATTTAAACTGAGCAGAGCAGAAGGCAGTCATTGCATTCCAATAAGTGCAGTGATACAGTGATTTTAACAGATGAATAACAAATTAGTCGTCTTAAAAGGTCCTATTTTTAGGACTGGCCCAGGGGGGAGGTGTGAGGTTGGGGGACGGTGCAGCCGTATCAAAATAGCTTTCCATCTATCTGGATTAAAGAACGGCGAGGTTATTTCATCCCACCAAATTGCCTCTCGCAACAAACAGGAGCAGAAAAGTGAATTATCTGGCCCTCTTGCTCAACTTTTTCCCTGCTGATTTTCCACCGGCATAGGCATTAAATTATACTGCAAATACAGCACAATAAATTACACAGAGCTTACGGAGCTCTTTCAGATTTTCATACACAATACGACTAAAAAATGGCTCTTTCTTTCCATTTTTAATCAGTGAAATACAGTGTAGAAAAAGTCTTCATTAATTTAGGTGGTGAAAAGGAACTTTGTAAAGTTGCAAGTTTCCTGATTAGAGGATTTTTCATTTACATATACATTTACATTTTATATGTATTCATCTGCCTGATGCTTTTATCCAAAGTGACTTACAAATGAGGCAGGATACAATTGAAGCTTAGAACTTAATAAAAGAGCAACAATCATATAAGGACTGAAAGCCTAGTGTTCAACCAACTGATTATAAATATGTACAAAGGACGTTGCATAAAAACATGTCCCTGAGAACATAGCGTCCTTAAACAAAAGGGTCTTGGGAACATGTGGACCTTGGAACTTGCACGTCCAAAAAAGATGGGGACCTGGCAATATGGAGACCTGAGGAGATATAAATCTTAATGGGTAGCTCTGGGAATATGGGACTGTTGGATCATGTCAACCAGGGAGTCTAGACCTTAGAATGTGAATATAGAAACCTGAGAACATTGGGAAATGGGGACCTAGGAATAAATAGATCTGGGGAAAGGAGGGTCTGGAAGTTTAGGATGCTGGAAGTGTGGGGATATGTAGCTCTCGAAATATGGGGACCTGGAAACATTTATATGTGGTATTATGGGAACTTTGTGCAGGTTGATTTGGAAATATTCATACCTGGGAATATTTAGCTCTGGGAAAATGGGGATCTGGAAACATGTAGCTGGGGTAAATGTTTGGACCTTGGAATGTGTAGTTGTGGGAATATGGGGACCTGGACACATGCAGATTTGGGAACATCGGGACTTGTCTGAAAGTACATTTGGGAATATTAATACCCAGGAACGATTAGTTCTGGGAATATGAGGACCTGGAGACTTTTAGGTGGGGAAAAGTTTGGCCCTGGGAATGTATAGTTGTGGGACTGTGGGGACTTGTCTAAAGGTACATTTGGGAATATTTATACCCAGGAACAAGTAGCTCTGGGAACATGAGGATCTGGAGACATGTAGCTGGGGAAATGTTTGAACCTGGGTATGTGTAGTTCTGGGAATATGGGAATCTGGAAACATGTACATTTGAGAATATGAGGACTTGGGTGTAACACGATATAGGAATAAAGGAGCCTGGGAACATGTAGCTGGGGAAATGTTTGGACCTGGGAACATATAGATCTGGGAGAATGGGCTGGGATATTATGAATCAAATGGATTACTTGGAATAATAGTAGTAATGCACAATAAAAATCTTGGAATAGTGCGAGTGAGGAGCTCAGGCCGACTATCACATCAAATGAGAGAGAAAGAGAGAGTTGGTGCGGACAATCCTGTATCATGTTATATAAAATACCATTGCATGCTGCAGCTGGTCTTCTATGAGTGCTGTTATTGATCACTGTTTGCCAAGGCCAAAACGAACCTCTGATCAGGAACTAAACGAAGATGATTTGCCTTGCAAAAAAGTAGCACTGTTGCCCTGTGGACGTCTCATTGGCTTGTGAGATGAGATCGAATGCAGTGGCAATCGGAATCATTTGGATGATTGACCTTCTGCACGAATACGTTAGAATAAATTAATCTTGATTGGGCGTGTGGTGCGGCGAACGGAGTGGGAGTGTCGTGTTTTTTTTTGTTTTGTTTTTTATATGCTCTGCCCCGTTTGTTGTAGCTGTTCTCTGAGGTGATTATGCATGCCGTTCGGCACCATTATGCATTCCTTCACTTTAATACAGTAACTGTGGCTCGGAGCAGCGTGGAGAGAGCTGCTGTGTGGAAAAGTAAGCTGCTGTAAAATTTAAGAGGCTGTACAGTCTGTGCTCCTCCCACACATTGCCAAAAGATGGGCTGGGTCAAGACTTTAGTTGATCCCAGGCTGAGCTAGCGTTTTGGCTGCAAACAATCAAATTTAGCTTCATGGTTGTGTGCTCTGAAAAAATTAAGATGGTATTATGTTTTCATGAATTCTCTGACAGGACTGAACTTCACAAATCCAGCG
The DNA here is from genome assembly GCA_033459395.1 of Hemibagrus guttatus. NCBI lineage: Eukaryota > Metazoa > Chordata > Actinopteri > Siluriformes > Bagridae > Hemibagrus > Hemibagrus guttatus. Next base: position 17,486,443 of record JAUCMX010000023.1, on the reverse strand, counting down.
GGCACTGATCTGGCTAGTAGTTTATTTATTACATTTACACTTGATTTTTTTACCACTTGAATAATTGATTCATCCGGGTACATGTAGTGCTCTTCTTCTTCTTCTTCTTCTTCTTGTTGTCTTTATTTGTCACATAGACATTACAGAACAGTGAAATTGTTTCTTCGCATATGCTATCCTTGGGGGTTGGGGTCAGAGCCCAGGGTCAGCCATGATGCAGCGCCCTTGGAGCAGGGTGGGTTGGGGGCCTCGACGGTGGCAGCTTGGTGGTGCTGGGGTTTGAACCCTCTTCTTCCAGTCAACGACCCAGAGCCTTAATTACTTGAGCTACCCACCACCTTGTCTTCTTCTTCTTCTTCTTCTCCTCCTCTTCCTCCTCCTGCTTCTGCTTCTTCTTCTTCTTCTCTGCCTCCTCCTCCTTCTTCTCCTCCTCCTCCTCCTCCTCCTCCTCCTTCTTCTTCTTCTCCTTCTCCTCCCCCTCCTTCTTCTTCTTGGAATGTTCATGCAATGCTATAGAATTGTGCCTACGCATGTGATTTGGAACATATCTATACTTTAGCAATAAACAACAAACTAAAATGCTGCACTGTGCACTCACCATGACTTTATTAATAATAGAGAAGCCATAAGAAAAACAGGTAGGATTTATAATACATAAAGGCACAGCTAGACTAGTTGTGTAAGCCCTCGAGACATCTCCCTGCGGTGCTCATAAATTAAGGTTCAGAGGTCTGATGGGATGGGACGTGGTAAGACACACAGCGAGCCTCAGTTCATCCAGCGTAAAGCAGGGTTTCTTGTGTGTAGTGGAGCGTCTTCACTCTGTGAGTAATCTGTCGGCTGACGTCCTTCTGACGGACAGGTTAGTCCTCTCCATCCCAAGGACATCTCAGGTACAGGAGCGAGTGTGCGTGTGTGTGTGTGTGAAATGAACGCTGTTCCTGCTTCATCAAATCTTTCTGTCTGCCAGCTTGGCATGCCGGCGTGTGTGTGTGTGTGGGGCATGCTGGGAGTGTGCAAGAGGAAATGAAATCTCAGCTCTGACTGACGTGTGACAATACTGCTGCCATCATCTTTATCCTACCCCCCGAATACCACCACCCCCCACACTCAATCACTGATTCAGTCATTTCATCAGTGCTTATTTTTGTCTTCTTGCCTTTGTGTCAGTGTCACAGCGGTGCTTGGTTTATGTTTTCCTTTCGTCTCATATGCTGGCCTTTTGCTAAGGTTACTCACATCTCTCTCTCTCTCTCTCTCTCTCTCTCTCTATATATATATATATATATATATATATACACACACACACACACACACACACACACAGTTGCTGTTAAGTTACAGAGAGAAGTGATATGTCGCACAGTAACAGAGTTGTTTGCTTGCATTTAGAGTTGCATTTTAAAAGGGTCTTTTGAAGTTAGGAAAGCGATATAGAAATACAGTTTTCTCTGGTTTGCTTCGTCACACTGTACTTTCTCAAAGTTTCTTCTTGCATGTAAAGCACTTATTTTGTCCCTCTGGGGAAACGAAAAACACTGAAGAAACACTAACTCTCACATAATGAAGAGATAAATGCAAGAACATTACCTGGACATGCTAATGTTCCTGATCGCATTTTTATTAAAACAGTCCCACAGTTCACTATTTCATATGATATCATATGTTTCTTTGATTCTCAGTATGTGTGTGTGTGTGTTTGGCTTTGTGTTGCCCAGTGAGTGTGGGCATCTGTGTATCTGTCTGCGATTCACTGTCACTCTCATCCTAATAAACCTCGGTCTGCGACTCTTTTCTGTGCTCTTGTGCTGGGAATTGAATGGCAGCCGGTCTGAAAGGCCGCTCTCGCTCATCCGTGATGGGCCGCTTCGTACCTTCGCTGTCACAGTTCACAACCCCTCCACCGTGACACAACGAGACGGAGACCTTGAGGCGGACTCGAGCATCAATTCACCGGGACACTGCGGTCTTCACTGCGCACACGTACGCCTCCAGACCCAGACTGCAAATCTATTTCTGCCTTGATTAGGTTCTTTTCACTGGAGAGAGTAAGAGCGAGAGAGACTCAGAGAGAGAGAAGGATAATCGAAAAGAGAGAGAGACAGTGTGTGTATGTGTGTGTGTGTGTGTGTGTGTGTGTGTGTGTGTGTGTGTGTGTGTGTGTGTGTGTGTGGAGACAGCTGTGACTCACGTGCCAGAAAGAAGTAAGGACACGAAGTCTTGGACTTGGTGATGTCAGAGTCTCTTTACTCAGCGTCAGTCTGAAGGCACCAGGGCTTGAAAATGTCTTTAGCGCAGCCTGGTTGTCATGTAGAATGTGGACCGGAAGCAAACAATGCACCTGGAGGACGTTTAAGTCGAAGGGCAATGTTGTGGTGCCACAGTGATATCAACCATATTGGGATAGGAAACTGCGTGTGTTTGAAGATGGCTTCTCCCAAGTTGGTTTGTGTAGAATTACACAGAAATGTACAAAAATCTGAAAGTCACTATTCTATTGTGGAATAAAGGAACATGCTGAATGCAAACCTGGGTAACTAAGGACAGTAATTAATCTTGCAGGAAAAGTTGGAAAATAAGCAGTGATTTTTATGTGAATCCTGGCTGTCATACAGTATCGAGTCCAGTATCGAGTCCAACCACAATGTGTTGTTTTTGTGGTGGAGGCCAAGAGTTCTCATTATTTGTTCAAAACAAGCAAACAGCACCTTTAGGAGGTCACAATGGGGATCAAGCTGGATAACATTTGGCAAAGAAGTGTCTGTCCTTGTGATACACTGTGGTCATCTGCATACCGAGTCTGAAAATGCTGCAAACTTCAACCTGTCTTGTAGATGATCTAGAGCCTTACACACCAAATCGATTGCTGCTGTTTAAGAAACAAATAAAAAGCATCTCTGGTTGGTTGGTTTGTCAATCTAAGGGATCACTTAAGGTTTAACGTAGAATCCTTTCAAAAAAGTAAAAGCAGATTGATTTTTTTTGTCATCTTTTATGGTGTCTGTTTGTTTGTTAACCCAATTGACTACAAACTGCTGCCCCGTGTGGTGTAGAGTGGTATAGTAACATCTTTCCAACCAGTGCAAAAAAACAGGCCTTGCCCAATCCTCAGTTGACCTCATTTGGCGCTGGTTCTGCTATAGTCCTAAAGATCACGAACGTTTTTTGCTTTGTTTCTTTATTCCCATTGTTTGTGCTCTGTGCTTCTTTTCAGTTTCATTTTGAAACCTACACACCATAACAACCCGCGCCTCAAAACCCCCAGCCCGTGGCCGTAGTTCGCATTCAGAGGCGGTTTGTGATACAGCATGGGGACGGCGTGTTTCTGTGGGTTTCCGAACTGATTCCTTGACACGATGCTTCGCCTCTCTCACTCGAGGCGAGAGGAGGAGCTGTCATGCTCCAGCAGACTGGATAATTATTTCCCTCTTATCCCCTTTTTTCCAGGGCCAATCTCGGTCCCCAATAACAGCCTCAGACCAAGCCATCTCTCTCTCTTTCTCTGTCTCCTTCTGTGCTTTTCAGTGTCCCATGGCGGAGGAGCAGCCGAGGCAACGGGAGCGGATTAACGGCACTGAAAAATAGCGCCGAGATTTGATCGAATGGCAGCAGTATAAAAGAAGTCACAAGGCAAAAAATAAATAAATATCCCCAATCACTCTAGCTGTGCTGTCATTGATGCACACCTCTGCTGCCAACTGAGCACTCAAATCATATATCAGGACTCGGGCAAATGATGTGATTGTGAGTCTTACATGTGTATAGCCCTGCCAGTCAAATTCTAGCGGTGTGGTGGTATGTTGACAGTTTAATGTGTGTTTGTGGATTTGTCTGTAGACTAACATCCCAACCTCTGAAAAGATGCCTTTTGAGTCGACAGATCTTCTTTGAGAAGCTCGTGTTGGCTTGTGTGTTAATATTTCATGATCACAAAGCAGTGCACAGGATGCTCATCTGCCTATTAGCTGCTGCGCTCCCATTACAAATACCATTACTGAAGCTTTCAGATGGGTTAAAACGACAGGAAATCGCTCTGCCTAAATGTATTATCCATACTCTGAAATGTTTAACACCCTTTAAACCCAACTTTATCCTACCGCAGAAGGTGGCTGAAGGTTAGCGAAGGTGCTAAACCGTGGTGGCTAACTGAACCGTCTGGGTTCCCGAGATAAGCCGAACAATGACGTGAACGGCATCCAGCATCTGTTAGCCATTAACAAAAGAGAAATGCCTCTCCGTGAGCTGATTAGCGGCTTGTGTAGGTGTGCATTAGGTGTGTGTTTGCTAGTGATAATGGTTGCACCGTGCTCCCAGTCTCCAGCGAAGTAAAAGAAACCCAGGAGTGTTGTTTTATTTAAGGGGTTTGATATGGAACGGGTGTTCCTCTGCACTGTAGGCGAGTCTGATTTGCTGTAATCGCATTTTACAACGATCATGGTGTCGGAGTAGGTATATGCACCACAGAGGCTGTCAGATGTGAAAAATGACTGACCAGCAACAATGGCGTCTTGGATCTGGTGTCATGTGCATTAGCTAACAGCACTGGATCTGAGTGAGGCTTGAATTGCACTGCACTTAAAATGGAATATCTGTCCACAGATATGAGCAACCAGACGAGCTAGTGTTAGTGTTTGTCTAACAAAGGCTGTGGAGTCACTGAGAATCCTTACGGTTACAGTGATATATAGCAGTGTGGCCAAAGATCACGTGTAGGTATTATATCATTATTGCAGGTGTCTGACATTTGCAAGTTCTGTTCTGGAGCTGTGAAGCTAAATCTATACCATAACTTTACTCACACTTTCCAAAGGTGTTCAATATAAATGTAAGTGAAACTTCATCATATGCACAACCTCCAGATTTCCGGTTGTCAACCTTTTGGAGGCGGAGCTTAGTTAAGGATTATATAAAACGACCCGTGCAGAAGGCTCTTATTCAAAAGCTCTTACTAATGTTGCTCCTTGTGGTTAAAGCATACTCGACAACACCTAGGTTTAAACGAGAAAAAAAACAGTTTCAAAAACAAAAGTTTCATAAAAATGATCATTACGTCGTAGGTCATATGACCATACCAACATGGTGGATGTTATTTTTCCAGGTTGTGTTTGTATTACACACATATGTACTGATCAGTATGTACTGGATCAGTAACCGAGCAGTAACTACTGAATCAAATGGGTGCTAAATCTAATGCAGTTTGTGCTGAATGGAATGTAGTAGGTACTCAATCTAATGCAGTAGTTACTGAATGGCATGCAGCAGGTAGCAAATAGAATGCAGGAGGAGATGAATCACAAGCAGTAGATGCTGAATGGAATGGAGTAGGTGCTGATTGGAATGCAGTAGGTCCTGAATGGTATTCAGTAGGTACCTAATGGAACGCAGTAGGTGCTGATTGGAAGACAGTAGCTTCTGAATGGATTTCAGTAGGTTCTGACTGGCAAGCAGTAGGTTCTGAATGGACTTTGGTAGGCACTGTATTTAGTATTTAGCAGTAGATGATTAAAAAAATGCAGTAAATGCAGTAGGTTCTGAATGGACTTTGGTAGGTAGTATTTAGCAGTAGATGCTGAATGGAATGCAGTAGGTTCTGAATGGGATGCAGTAGGTTCTGAATGGAATGCAGCAGGTTCTGAATGGAATGCAGTAGATGCTGAATGGAATGTAGTAGGTTCTGAATGGAATGCAGCAGGTTCTGAATGGAATGCAGTAGATGCTGAATGGAATGTAGTAGGTTCTGAATGGAATGCAGTAGATGCTGAATGGAATGTAGTAGGTTCTGAATGGAATGCAGTAGATGCTGAATGGAATGCAGCAGGTTCTGAATGGAATGCATTAGATGCTGAATGGAATGTAGTAGGTTCTGAATGGAATGCAGTAGATGCTGAATGGAATGTAGTAGGTTCTGAATGGAATGCAGCAGGTTCTGAATGGAATGCAGTAGATGCTGAATGGAATGTAGTAGGTTCTGAATGGAATGCAGCAGGTTCTGAATGGAATGCAGTAGATGCTGAATGGAATGTAGTAGGTTCTGAATGGAATGCAGTAGATGCTGAATGGAATGTAGTAGGTTCTGAATGGAATGCAGCAGGTTCTGAATGGAATGCATTAGATTCTGAATGGAATGTAGTAGGTTCTGAATGGAATGCAGTAGATGCTGAATGGAATGTAGTAGGTTCTGAATGGAATGCAGTAGATGCTGAATGGAATGTAGTAGGTTCTGAATGGAATGCTAGCTTTAGGTTCTGAATGGAATGCAGTTCTGAATGGAATGCAGTAGTCTGAATGGAATGAGAGGTTCTGAATGGAATAGGTTCTGAATGGAATGCAGTAGATGCTGAATGGAATGTAGTAGGTTCTGAATGGAATGCAGCAGGTTCTGAATGGAATGCAGTAGATGCTGAATGGAATGTAGTAGGTTCTGAATGGAATGCAGCAGGTTCTGAATGGAATGCAGTAGATGCTGAATGGAATGTAGTAGGTTCTGAATGGAATGTAGTAGGTTCTGAATGGAATGCAGCAGGTTCTGAATGGAATGCAGTAGGTTCTGAATGGAATGTAGTAGGTTCTGAATGGAATGCAGCAGGTTCTGAATGGAATGCAGTAGATGCTGAATGGATTTCAGTAGGTACTGCAGTAGTAGCAATTTTCTTTTTGTTAATAAATCCTTATTTCACCACAACAAGAGGCACCCGACAATCAAAACAGATGGTAGACTATAGATACACTGCCTTACAAAGAGAATGATTTGCATTTGTAGCAACAATTGTTGCACATTGCTTTACCACACCTTTGTCCAGTCCGGTTCTGTATGTGGTCCATCTGCTTTCACTATTCATTAACATAAGTCTAAATACATACCCATAAAGAATATTTACAATGAACGCCGTGGCAGAGCTCAAGTTCTTGTATCTTTAATTACAACTTGGTATGAACTCCAGTGTAATGGCTGTTGCTTACTGGAATCCCTGTGGATTCGGGTGTTATTGAGTGGATGTGGCAGAGAGCGAGGTTCCTGAGAGCTTCAATCCAGACAGCAGGCTGTTTTCCTGAGCTCTGAAGCTCGTTGCAGCTGTTCCGCCTGAGTCTGAAGGATAAACACCTTGACATGCCGTTCTGCCACGGGCGCTATGACCTTATTATCTGAAATTCGAGTCACTTGCGCAAGTTTAAGGTTGAAACCTGTAGCAGTAGTGGAATCCTGGAGCTTGCTCTGGTCGATTTTTCCTTGTCTTGTTTTACATCCTTACTGGAATGTTGTACAAGTATTTCTGTCTGCAGTAAGTATTTATTTTTTGTTATTAGTGTTACAAGTCTTGCATAGGTAATTTGCTAAGTGTGAACCGACCTAATTGATCCAGTTGGGTGTTAATTGGCTTAATTAAATGTGTGAGCTTGATGATCAGCCAGAGCGGCGGTGCATTCGGCTCCTAATTGGAGCAGGAATCGATCTAAATAGATTTGCCATCTGAAATTAGTTGAAGTAAGTTGTTTACTTTAAGGCATACTAAAGTTAGCAAACACACAGAAATCGGTTACCGCCCTTTGACTTGAACGCAGGTGCCCTTTTTTTGCCTTTAAATAAAGTGAAACTTGTAATAAATGCACAGCCGGGACTCCGCGGTTGAAACTCCGCTACATTTACATTTATTAATATACATTTTGCCTGATGCTTTTAATGAATGTGACTCACAGAACCTAATCTAAGCATGGTGATGGAGCAGAGTGATTTGAAGGTTAAGGACTTTATTAACAGATCTAGCAGTGACTCTGTGGGATTTGAACTTGTAACCTTCCAATTATTAGCAATGAGCTGGAGCTGCCGAGCTACCTCATATCTCAGCAATCTGAACACATTTTACACTGATTGAAGTTCAAATAAAAAAAATGCGTTTCCTGCCTCAATCTTCGTTTCAAATGAGCGGTCATAGTGGCATTTTGTAGGGAACTGCACTATTGATTACAGCAGAGTTGGGATTTGGAATTTAATTCTTACCTTCTTCCTTATTCTAGCTAACTATGACTATGGGGAAATTGTGCAAAGTACAATACAGTATAAAAAACCACAATCTTAGCCAGAGTTTCATAAGTGAAAATCCACAGAGTTGATGGGTTGAAGGGGGACATATAGTTTTGTGCCTGCATTCATCTTTTGTGAAGTAAAAACATGATATTCTTCTGTTTTGCATGATCATGAAATTGCTGATTTCCATCTCACAGTGATATGAGCTCACCTTCTCGGATGGTGATACTGTGTAATACACAAATATGTAAAGCCTTGAATGTAATCATCCTGGGAGATTGTGGGACCAGTTAGCTCCATTGTGGGAAATTAGCGCAAAGTCACGCAAACTCGGAGGGGTTTGCAGTTTAGCACAGGTCTTCCGCAGGTTTGGGCCGACAAGACTAGTGCTGTCTTCCGTTCACGTGCGTCGAAAATGAGTTCAGCTCTCACAGGAACTCCTTACATGTGTCTTCACTGCTAGGAGTTCAAAATTAGAATCCTGTGCTTGTGCTTTCAGTTTTTTTAAAAAAGCCGTCAGATTTTTGTCCACAACAATGGCTAAGAAATTTCACGAAATCCTGGAATGACTAATCTAAGTGGTGAAGTTTTAATATTTTTTTAGTTCTGAAATCTCACTTAATACACTCAGAGTGATTTTCCTACTGTTGCCATAATGACGTAGGTCTAAACGTACAAAAATGACTCTTTGTGTGTGTGAGCATCAGATTTGTGGACTTAGAAAGTCCTGTACGTGCCAGCGGAAAATCACACAGCTGAGGTCTTGTTTTTCTTGAGTTTTTTTTCAAGGTCACCAAAACACTAGGCAGCATCGAGTCACTGAGAGATGCGTCCCAGCCTGTTTCTCCGAAATCCTCAAGAGTCCTCAATCTGTCAGAAATGACCCACATTCAAACCGCACCATAATGCACCAGAGGTATTAACGACGTTCATCGCTCAATTTTATTAGAACATAACAATTAAAAGTGAATTGTTTCAACCTGTTGGGTTTTTTTTTTTGGTTTTTTTTTTGGAGGGGTTCACTATTGAGAAGCTTTCTAACTGCTGTAGAAAAAGAAAAAAAAAAAAAAAACAAAAAACGATCCATTCCCACACATTCACAGACAGTTGGAGCGGAGCATGGCCAATATTTTTATGAACTACGTTGACTTGGCTACAATGGCGCATAAATCACCCGCCGTGTCATTAATATACATAGATGTCAATAGGAAACGCATGGGTGAAAGAAATATGGCCGCTCTCAGTAACGCCAGCACTGAAAAATGGAGCCCGTGTGATGAGGGAGACGAGACGGGAGACGCTAGGACCAGACTCCTGGATCTTCAGTGCCCCCCGGTGTCAGGAGACAGGATTGCAGGGAGACTCGAGGTGGCGAGAAATCCGAAAGCGGATCAGATATCAGACCGAGAAGTGATTCAGATCAGATAGTGGAGAAAATGGCACCAAGAAAATAGCACACATGAGAGCAGCCATCTTGGATTAGATATATAGAGTGTGTTTGCGTGCTAGGTATTGGAATACACACACAAACACACACACAAACACACACTTAGATCATGCTATGCTGTGAAATGTCCGATCAGTAGAGATTATTTGGTGAAAAGTTTCATAAGCATCATAGCCAGATATGTCTTGTGTGTGTGTGCATGCGTGCACGTGTGTGTGTGTGTGTGAGAGAGAGGGTTACTTAGACTTTTAGAGTCAGGTCAGGGGCAGCAGGAGCATGAATTGTGCAGTCATGGTTGATGTGATCTCAGCTTGAGCGTGTTCAGATCCTCATTCAGAGTTTGGTGCATCACACATCCTCTCTCTCTCTCTCTTTCTGTCTCTCTCTCTCTCTCTCTCTCTTTCTGTCTGTCTCTCCCTCTCTCTTTCTCTCTCTTTCCCTCTCTCTATCTATCTTTCTGTCACATACTTCACCATCCGACTCGATATATGAATCCTAGACAGACTTCAAATCAACTTGTGATGTGCACAACAAATGGTGTCCACTATTTCTTATTTCTCTCTCTCGCTCTCTCTCTCGCTCTATCTTGACGGCTGATCTCTCTATCTCTACCTGTTCCTCTCCTCTTTCTCTTTTTTTTTTGAACTGCCCTCAGTTGAATTCATATTTTTAGTATTAGTTTTATATATTATATAAGTACCCCTTCTCTCTCTATATTTGTGTGTGTGTGTGTGTGTGTGCGTGCAAACAGCATTAAAGCATCCTGCTCTTGATCCTGCTGATTAGCGCATCATATCACAGAAATTAAGTCTGGGAGCTGTAGGTTATTTACATAGCCAGCCGTTTTAAAAGGTGTGTGTGTTTGTGAGTACACTCATGAGCGTCTGCTTCCATGCGTCCTCACGGACATGAATGTAAATCATTGTTGTATTATGTGACTGTAATCTGTTTAGTAGCTTTTTAGGGATTATCCTAATCCCGTACCTGACTGTAGCCTGATTGACAGCACTAACCTTGGCCTCTCGTGATACTTTATTTATTTATTTATTTATTTATTTTACCCCTTTTACCGGATTCATGCAGGTTTGAAGCTTGATTCCTCCTTTCTGCTTTTTCAGAAGGACTTTGTATAGCCACACTCCTGTTCTTATCTCTACTAGCAAGCTGCAGAACCTTAGAGACACGCGGGATCATGTTGTTGTTTTGTGCTCCTTGGTTATTTGTGGAGCGAAACGGGATATTGTTGAATCCGGGCATTTATTTGTGCCGTCCCAGACGACGTTTGTCCGTGCGCCTCAGTCACGCTGCTTACGTGCTTATCCAGCATGACTGTGATGTGTGTGTGTGTGTGTTTATATAAAGTTTCTTTTGTGTCTGTTTTATTGTGTTCCTTAGTATTTATCCACCTCCATTTCTTTCTCTCTGTCTCTCTCTATCTCTTTCTCCTTAGGTGGAGGCCATCCTGGTGAATATTTTTGGTGGGATTGTGAACTGTGCCATTATCGCTAAAGGCATCACGAAGGCCAGCAGAGAGCTGGGGCTCAAGGTACCCTTGGTTGTCCGTCTGGAAGGTGAGTGTGTGTTGACAGGTTCTGTTTTTGTTGAGTGACTAATGTCCTTTGCAGCCAGATGGTTGCCATATCATCACACTTGCGTGATTGCAAATTAATTTACATTTACGGCATTTGGCCACTAAGCTACCACATCGGTGTCCTGTCCCGGGTGTATTCTCACGATACACCCGGGACAGGTATTCTCTCTCTGGAACACTGACCTGGATAAAACAGTTACTGACAAACAATAAATACAGTCTGAATCCCATCTTCACCTGTTCGACAAAATCTGGCTGTTAGCGTTAGGAGCTATGACCATCGTTCCATTTACGGGAACGCTTTTCTTAAACAGTGCTAGTTATACCCAGGTAGCAGTCTGTCAGCAGGCAGCCAAGGGGTTAGTTTTCGCTAAAGTCTGTGTCCTTACATAATAATGTTTTCATCACAGTGCTCATTATAAGCAGCACAGACTTCTCACAGGGGCTGACTTTGGACTCCCCAACTTTCACCCACACGCAAGAGGTAGCACGCAAGGGAGCATCATTAGCATGCATGACACATCGTAACAGTCGTTAGCACTGGCGAAAAGAACGAAGGAGATAGCCGCTGATTTGTGACCTCTCACCTGGGTATGCTAATGCTAGGTGCTAGCGAACCCACGTCACGCCGCCTGCTCCAGCTCGTTGTTAGTATAATTGGCACAGAACAGCACCATCATGCTGCCTGCTAGCACATTAGCTTGCTGAGAGAACTTCTACCTCCATGGAGAGCGAGAGCTGCAGAAAGATAAGTTCTGATTTTGCTTATAGCGAACCTGATAAACTCAATATTTGACATTTAAACATGAGTGGTTAGATATCTTGTTTTTCTTACCGTGTTGCATTGGAATCAGCAGGGCCTTATCCATGTTCCCAGGGTAATATCTAACATCTGAGTTCTAAATATTCTTGTAGTTTCAAATCTTATTAAAAAAAACTCAAATTAACATTCTATCCAGCTAAGTTAACAAATGCAGTTTTAGGAATTCCATATTAAACATACAACATCAAACTACATAGAGTGGAGGTTGATGTTATATTGGCTGTGGGGAGTAGTGTTTTCTAAAAAACTTTACGTAAGGCCCTAGAAAGGTAGATTCCGTGAAGATTTAAGTCATGGCCCAGTAAGTATAGTGGAAAAGAAATGGAAAGGAAGGCACTGGAAATATACTACTCTGGTAACATGGGCCTTGGAAGCCAAGAAACCCCGGTACCTAGAAGCCAGGAAACCCCAGGCCTTAGGTCCAAACCACTCTTGGAAATATTGGTCCTTGGGAATATGGACCTCTTGGATTTTGGGTGTCTGGAAGGCTAGGGCCTGGAAACATTGGTCTTTGAGATCATCTGGGAAGATAGGACTCCTGGAAACTTTAGACCCTGGAAATACAGGACACTGGAAACTTAGAATCGTTTAGGAACATTAGACCTTCAGATTATGGGACTCTGGGATTATATTACTCTGGGAATAGGGTCTTAGAAACGTTGGATCCTGGTAGCCTAGAAGTCAAGATACATTGGAAAACAAGTCTCCAAAAATGTATGCTCCTGGATTCATAGGACTCGGGAAACAAAGCTTTCTCAAGTCATCAGCCCCTGGAATTGTGGGACCTGGGAACAAAGGATACACCCAAAGACAAAGGATTCTGGGGTAGCTTGAAATGCAGGGGTCTAGAAACACTGGACCCTAGAAACAAGATGGGCCTAGGAATGTAAGATACACAACAGAGAGGAAAAAAGGAACATAGGAACTGTGAAAACACGGTAATCTTGGGAATATAGGAACCTTTGGAGTCTGGGAAGAATGGAGCCTAGAAACAAGGGCACTTGGCCAGACTGGTGTCCCGGAAATTAAGCACTGGGATCTGAGAACATTGGAACATAGAGAGTTAAAAATAAGCTCAGTTGATCCCACATGAATTTATTAGCTAGATTTTGCAGTACATATCATATCCAGGACTCGAGGGGACCCAAGTGTCAACAGTCGGGTAGCAAACATCTGCACACCCTCTTGAAGTAAATATGGATAATGTACCAAATCACAGATCTGTCAGATATATGGAAGAAGCTGGAGTAGCTTCTTATTTTGAACTTGAATTTCCAACTGGGAGTTGGATGGTGTACGGGGTAGAGCCTCCATGGTGTACCTCAGCAGTACTTCTCAAGCTCAAGCAATAAAGGTTGAGTTGGGTTCAGAAAATGAAAGATGCTTGATGTTTTGTGTGTGTATGTGTGTGTGTGTGTGTTTGTCTGCATGGTGTGGAGAGATCGATAGCCGTGCCTGTCTCTCAGTACAGTCTCTGATCATGGCTGACAGAGTGCTATAAAATGGTTCCTCGGTTCGAGTTTATCTGCAATATTTGGCCATTGATTTCCTCCTGAGACATCACACAACCTGTTTGACTTCTGTGTGTCTTGATCTTTGGGTCTGTTTACATACGTCCGTACAAGCATGTGCCCGCCTTAACGATTATCTGACATATGTATCTCTATAATTATCTGTATATCTTTGTCTCAGCATCAGCAAAACGAACACGCATGCGTGTTGTGGTGACCTCATGGTTTGTTTTTCCGGTCCATTGCCTGAGACCTCACACACCCCGCTGCTGCTGGGAAGAGAGAGTCGTGTAACAAAACACCTGACCTGTCGCCATTATTTACTTCCATTCCGGGGTGAAAACAGGAACTACGAGAGATGATATTAGCCTGAACAAGAAATAGCATACAGCTAGCATGGCAAGGACTATTCCTGTCATGCTGAGTGTTCATGTCTGAGGTTTTCCGATCTAGTTCTTGATGTCGAAATCGAACATGCCTCAGATTTTGTCAGCACAGCTCTGACATACATGGCTCAAACCGAGTCCTGTAACCAAGTACCTCAAGCTGAAACAAGGGAACTTTCTAATGTTGTAAGGCTTCAGGACTTCATTTAATGATGGGCCTTTAGGAATTTTACATCATTTAAAATTGTTAGCTGGGATTTTTTCATTGATTAAAGAGTTAACCGAACCATGTTAGCTTCACGCTGTTGAGTCCTACACCTACACTAACCCAAGTTTACGGGTTCTACAATTCTCAATTTCAATGTGAAAAAATAAAGTAATTTTATGTAAAAATAAATAAAATGAATTTAAATACAATTTACACTTGGAATTAGAACATAAGTTTCTGCATGCAAATCAATGTGTCCAAATAAAATCATTATTATTATTATTATTATTATTATTATTATTAAAGTATTAAAGTATTCCAACTAAAAAAAAAGTATTTATTTTTTTTTAAATTTTGTTTATAAAAATAGTTTTTTTAAACAGATGGATGCTTTTAAAATTTTTCCCAAAAATATTAAATGATTGTTATTTAAAAAAACGTACCACTTTTTTTTTTTGCGATATCAAACAAGATCAGAATGAAAATAAAAATGTCTTCTGTTGTCTAAACTGAATCAATATGTTTCTGAATAATAAAATGATTAGTTAATAGATTAATCTTGGTCTATTACGTTGAATTCCGCTCAAAGATTGTAATGACAGATAAAATCTGATTAATTGGTTAGTTCTAGTTATTGCTAGGCTATATCTTTAATCTATCATATCTACATGATCTGAGTTATTTCCTGTGTTTTATATGTTTATATAGATTTATACACACACTATAACATGTTATAGGTATAAACCTAGACTGAGATTTTCCTGCTGGTGGTTTAAATATGGTAATTCTTTTTCGGGGGGGATCGATGAGGATGTAGAGTAGGTCTCTGGCAGCACCTAGTGGTGGGAGTGGAGTATGATCCTCTGTGTGTATCAGCAGTAAAAGGCTTTAACATCGTGTGTATGCAGGTACGTGTGTGTTTATGATTAAAGCAGTGGGTTTTTTTTGTTGTTGTTTTTTTTGGACACTTGTGTGATCTGAGTATATAAACCCTTATAGCTAGAGATTAGGCTTTATAGACATTTATGATCCTTTGAATATTGTGTGTGTGTGTGTGTGTAGATGTCCTTTGTCTCCCCTCACATTGTCGTGTAGGGACGGAGAGCAGCCGACACTCGATACCAAGCACACACGCCCCGGTTCGCCCTGTTCCTCCGCTAATGAAATTATCCGATTGATTGTTTGGTGCTGCCCGGTGCGGGAGACGTGTTAGAAATGAGTCGTTATGTGAGCGGACAAAGGCGGTGAAATATCAGTAGTTAAGTGGTGCTGTAATTGAATTCCTTCTGAAACTGCTATTGATTAGAGAGCAGATACCATCATAATTATACTGCAGGGAGAAAGAGAGACCACACACACACACACACACACACACACACACACACACACACACACATTTGTGCTACATTCCTTTCACTGTGGGGACTTCTAGTTTTCACAAAAAGCTAAAACACATTAGTCCTTTTATCATGAATACATATTTTTTTTATTTATTTTTTTTATTACTTTGGCTTCTTTGGGTCCTCACAAATCAAACACACACACATTTTTTTCCTGTAGTAGTTCCTCATTGTGGGGACCTTTTAATTACCACAGTTGGCCAAATACATTCACTAAAAACACAAACACGTATATCTAGGCATGCATTCCTCATGTTCTTATAGACGCCTTTGCGACTTATAAAGCGTTGAAACCTGCAAACACACACACACACACTTCAATCCTTATGGGGACCTTGAGTCTACATACTCATTCACACAATTTATTTATTTTTATTTAGTTAAAATATTTTACTCACATGTGGGAATATTCTCATGAGTAGGAAGACCAATGGTCCTCATAAAGCACTCACACAAACACACTTTTTATGTATTACTGTTACTACGGGGACATTTGGTCCTCACAAGGCACTAAAACCTATACACCCCTCATGTATTTCTGCTATTGTGGGGACTTTTGGCCTTTATAGTAGTCTAGAGATACACACACACACACAAACCTTTGTTTGTTACTTCTATCCTTATGGGAACCTTGAGTCCACATATTCACTCACACAATAAATTTGTCTTTATTTGGTTAAAATACTTTACTCACACATGGGAATATTCTCATGAGTATGAAGACTAACGGTCCTCACAAAGCGCTCACACAAACACACACAATCTGTGCACACAAACACACTTTTCATGTATTACTATTACTATGGGGACATTCGGTCCTCACAAGGCACTAAAACCTATACACGTCATGTATTTCTGTTATTGTGGGAACCTTTATAGTAGTCTAGAGACACACACACACAAAACTATACACACACACTGCCAGCGCAAATTCTTGAACCATTGTGTGTGTGTGTGTGTGTGTGTGTGTGTGTGTGTGTGTGTGTGTGTGTGTGTGTGGGGACATGTTTTATCCTCCCTAAAGCTGCACTCTCACCTGTGAAATCAGAAAGTCTGCACATTGCCAGCTGCTCACTTCCCTCTCTCATCACTCTCTCTCTCTCTCTCTCTCTCTCTCTCTCTCTCTCTCTCTCTCTCTCTCTCTCTCACTCACAGACACACACACACACACACTTTCACACACACACACAGCAACAATACCAAAACACTTTATCTCCTACATGCAAAAACAACCATCCTTTACACGCATGCTTTAATATTTCCCCTCTCTCTCTCTCGCTCTCTCTCTCTCTCTGTTCCTCCCATCACTCATCTCTTGAGATTTAGGTATTCGCTCAAGTCAGGGTGAGCATGTTATGGGAAGACTTTACCAGGTTGTAAACCGTGTGTAGGACCCCGAAGGGCACAAGGTCCGTCCTGGAAGACCGCCTGATCAGAATCACACTGAGCGTGCACGCCAGGGCCCTCGGCAGCTGGGCCCGATATGCACCGCGGCCAATGGAACAAGACCTCTGACTTTTAGCCAATGAAACGAGA
>JAUCMX010000023.1:17447018-17462018 GCA_033459395.1 Hemibagrus guttatus | reverse complement strand
CTTCCTCTTCTTCTTCTTCAGTTTAAAAAAAAAATCTAAGGAGGTATATACTAAGCATTTCTGTAAGGAGTTTCAGTATTGCCATTTTGTACCATCATAGAAGCTGCATTTTTTTTATCATGTTTTATTTTCTCATTGTTGTGAGTGAGTAGTATTAGTGATTAATAAACTTAATAATAAATATAGTTTTTTTTAATATTGTTCCAGGAAGGGCACAAAGCTGTCTGACATTAATACTGTGTGCTGAAAAATGTGAGCACTGTGAGCAGTGAGAGGTGAAGTGAGTAACACTGATGATCTCCTCATCATGGCACCTGTTAGTGGGTGGGATATATTAGGCAGCAAGTGAACATTTTGTCCTCAAAGTTGATGTGTTAGAAGCAGGAAAAATGGACAAGCGTAAGGATTTGAGCGAGTTTGATGAAGGGCCAAATTGTGATGGCTAGACCACTGGATCAGAACATCTCCAAAACTGCAGCTCTTGTGGGGTGTTCCCGGTCTGCAGTGGTCAGTATCTATCAAAAGTGGTCCAAGGAAGGAACAGTGGTGAACCGGAGACAGGGTCATGGGTGGTCAAGGCTCCCATGATGCACCGGGGGAGCGAAGGCTGGCCCGTGTGGTCCGATCCAACAGACGGGCTACTGTTGCTCAAATTGCTGAAGAAGTTAATGCTGGTTCTGATAGAAAGGCATCAGAATACACAGTGCAAGGGGGACCAGCACAATATTAAGTCATAATGTTATGCCTGGTTGGTGTATGCTATAAATATACTACAAACATTTTTTTTGCCTTTGAGTCTCCTCAAAATTCTGTCTTTCAAATCATTTCCACCTTCATAGAGCCTCTGGGGATGAGTCAGCAGGGGATGAGTCGTTCTCTCTCCAGGTGTGATGGGCATCAATATTCATGACCATTGCTTTTGTAAAACAAAGTGTCCCACCATCGTAAACTCAGTGGATGGTTTTACTGTATAGGAATGAAAGAAGCAGAAGGTTTCTCCAGGATCCATAAAATCACCTCCACCTCTTAAGGGTTAACTTTAACAGCTGATTTCACATATTTAATTCTGTTCATCTTTTTCTTTCTTTTACATCACAGATCACATCACAGCTATTGTCTAACTCGTGGACGTGTTCCTTACGTGACCTAGCTCTCTTTCTGTGTGTGTGTGTGTGTGTGTGTGTACACGCATGTGTTATTCTCCACTACACACTCTTGCCTAATGATCCTTCATTAATTAAAAGAGGGAGCAGCAGAGGCCGTGCTGCGTCTCCTCAAATATCTGTTTGTTCTCTTTTGTTGGATCGACTCTCTGCTCCGCACCAGCTCTCTGACAGTTATGCGTTTGTGAGCTCCCTCGGCTTCCCCCCCAACATAAAAGCTTCAGAAAAGAGAAAGAGGAGAAGCAGCTGATGACTGAACGCTAATTAAACGCTCGTTGCGCCCTCGACCTCTGCAGAAGCCGGTTTAATGAAAACAGGAGCCACGCTCTGTAAAATGGCCCAATAATGAGATAATGTGATGCATCCTGGCACAGTTCACAGCAGGTGTGGGGATATTACACACACACACACACACACACACGTACCCAAATGCTCCAGCACTCCCCAGTGTATTATTGTCATATAGAGAGACTGAGGAGAGTGTTGAAAGTTGAACACTTCATGCACTCAACATTCGAAGATTTGCTTATGTAGTAGAAAAGGGGCGGAGCTACCAAGTGTTGTTGATGACACGCCAGTGGACAAGATATCTTTTAAACTAACCCATGTTCTGTGATTTAAGATTAAGGTTATATTTTGCTAATTGCAGAGAGTATACAGAGCTGGTGTCATCTTCATGCAGCTCTTCCTTCTGCATGAAGTATGCTGAGATCTTCTTCATCTCTCGGACATCATGATTAATTTATCCTTCATCATTGTAGAGAATCTGTGAAGGTAGACAGTACGTGTTGTCATGGAGACCTGGCTGGGATTCGACCTCACAACTTCCTGACCTGAAGCGAGCACAAGTTCCTGTAAGAACCCCTAATGTTGAGCTTCTTTGAGAACTTTCTATTTCCTTTCAGATTCAGGAAGCTGCAGGTAAAAACCCAATAACGTATCTGATTAAATCACGAAACACCAGTTTATTATACTGGTGATAACATTGTGCACTCGCACCTTTACACAGGATCTTCCAGCATGCTACTACTAATACCCTTCAGGCTCCATAACTCCTCACAGCTGCCTCGCCGCAGCTTCGGCGTTTTCTCCCGGTGCCTTGTGCACCATGCTTGCATACTTGCAGCTTCGATGCTCATAATGCCTAGCAAACTGGCTGGCTGTCTATTGGCGACCTTCCAACTCAAAGCCAAGTCACAGGATCCGACTTTCAACTGTTATATTTATTTTATTTACTTCTAGAATCAGATTATTAGCATGAAAGATGAAAATGTGATGCCGCAGGCTGATCTTTCAGGAGAACAGCCTGAGGAATGCTTTTTTCCAGTTTGGGATCATTTTGGAAGTTTTATCTTCTGTCTCTATACACTATACTGCCAAAAGTTTTGGGACGTCTGCCTTCACATGCACATGAATGTAATATGGAGTTGTCCCGCCCTTTGCAGCTATAACAGCTTCAACTGTTCTGGGAAGGCTTTCCACAAGGTTTAGGAGTGTGTTTATGGGAATTTTTGACCGTTCCTCTAGAAGTGCATTTGTGAGGTCAGGCACCGATGTTGGACGAGAAGGTCTGGCTCGCAGTCTCCACTCTAATTCATCCCAAAGGTGTTCTATGGGGTTGAGGTCAGGACTCTGTGCAGGCCAGTCAAGTTCCTCCACACCAAACTCGCTCATCCATGTCTTTATGGAGTTTGCTTTGTGCACTGGTGTGCAGTCATGTTGGAACAGGAAGGGGTCATCCCCAAACTGTTCCCACAAAGTTGGGAGCATGAAATTGTCCAAAATGTCTTGGTATGCTGAAGCATTAAGAGTTCCTTTCACTGTAACTAAGGGGAAAACAACTGAAAAACAACCCCACACCATAATCCCCCTCCACCAAACTTTACCCCTGCAGTGTAAGTCACAATGCAGTCAGGCAAGTACCATTCTCTTGGCAACCACCGAACCCAGATGCATCCATCGGATTGCCAGACAGAAAAGCGTGATTGGTCACTACAGAGAGCACTTCTCCACTGCTCTAGAGTCCAGTGGCGGCATGCGTGATGTAAGACTTGGATGCAGCTGCTCGGCCATGAAAACCCGTTCCATGAAGCTCTCTATGCACTGTTCTTGAGCTAATCTGTAGGCCACACATAGTTTGGAGGTCTGTAGCTATTGACTCTGTGAAAAGTTGGCGACTTCTGTGCACTGTGAGCCTCAGCATGCGCTGACCCTGCTCAGTGATTTTACATGGCCTACCACTTCGTGGCTTAGTTACTATTGTTCCCAATTGCTTCCACTTTGTTATAATACCACTAACAGTTGACTGTGGAATATTTAGTATTGAGGAAACGTTATGAATGTACTTATTGCAAGGTACCACACTTGAATTCACTGAGCTCCTGAGAGTGACCCATGCTTTCACAAATGTTTTTAGAAGCAGTCTGCATGCCTAGGTGCTTGATTTAATACACATGTGGCCATGGAAATGATTGGAACACCTGAATTCAGTGATTTGGAGGGGTGTCCCAAAACTTTTGGCAATATAGTGTAAGTCATTTCTTAGTCGGTGACGAATGACATCAAACGCATGTAACGTGACGGCGCTACAGTAGCTTTAACGGAATATGGTGATTTTTTTTTTTGAAAAATAAGTAACACATTTTGAGATCATTTGTAAGATTTTTCAGAAACCAGAGTCGGCCATATTGAATTTATCTTTCTCATTCAGCATCAGTGCCTGGTAGCCCCGCCCCTCTTCCTCTGCGTAAGCAAAAGTGTGAGGGTCAAGTGCATCCAACATTCCATTTTTTCTCTTGAATAAATGAACCGTCCAGGTTCTTGCAGCCTTCTTCTTCTTCTTCTTCTTCTTCTTCTTCTTCTTCTTCTTCTTCTTCTTCTTCTTCTTCTTTTTCTTCTTCTTCTTCTTCTTCTTTCTCTTCTTCTTCTTCTGCTTCTTCTTCTTTCTCTTCTTCTTCTTCTTCTTCTCTTCTTCTTCTTCTGCTTCTTCTTCTTTCTCTTCTTCTTCTTCTTCTTTCTCTTCTTCTTCTTCTGCTTCTTCTTCTTTCTCTTCTTCTTCCTCTTCTTCTTCTTTCTCTTCTTCTTCTTCTTCTTCTTCTTTCTCTTCTTCTTCTTCTTCTTCTTCTTTCTCTTCTTCTTCTTCTGCTTCTTCTTCTTTCTCTTCTTCTTCTTCTTCTTTCTCTTCTTCTTCTTCTTCTTCTTCTTCTTTCTCTTCTTCTTCTTCTTCTTTCTCTTCTTCTTCTTCTTCTTCTTCCTCTTCTTCTTCTTCTTCTTCTTTCTCTTCTTCTTCTTCTTCTTCTTCTTTCTCTTCTTCTTCTTCTTCTTCTTTCTCTTCTTCTTCTTCTTCTTCTTCTTCTTCTTCTTCTTCTTCTTCTTCTTCTTCTTCAATATTCACCCTCAACACATGACTCACACTATTAACCCTACACAATGCTGTAGAATAGTGTGTAAGCATGTGATTTAGGACGCATCTGTTGTGTTTATCCGGCTGAAAACTTTCTTGCTTTCCTGAAAGACATCCTACTTAAAAAAAAAAATTGCATTCAATAAAAGACACCTGCCGAAGCAGCCATTAGAGTAGATGAACTCCAAGATGGCGTTTAAACTATACGAAGCCAAGACTTTCACACAGTCCCGAGTCCAGAGAGAGGAAGGTGACTTTCCCGGCACTTTGCTCGGCACGCATGCAGGCTCGTGTAATCTTTTTACCCTCTTGCCCTCGAGCCCAAGGTGACTGCACGAGCCTGGAGTTGTCACACGCTATTGGGATCAAAGTGAGTTTGACTGGAACGCCCCAGGGGTGAAGGGAAAACGCCGGCTTGTTTTGGAGCGGATCGGTGAAGGAGAAGATGGAGGATGCAGATGGGACGCGCCGCCCGATGATGATGAAAGTGATGAAGTTTGGCATCCTCGTCTGTGATGAGAGCTCCCTCTCCACTCCGGCTTCAGGAAGAGAACGCCCATGGAATAAGGAATGTGAGGAATCAGGAGTGTGAGGGTTTGCTTGGTCAAGCCATTTTTATGAAATATTAACTAATATATAATCATAGTTTAAATATACTTTGGATGTATACAGTTTACCTCTGACTCAGTGCTGGAACTGGAGACTCCTTCCATCATCCTTTAAATAAACAGGAATCCCCACTGATCACATTTGCTTCGCAGCCTAAAATGCGTCGAAAATGAATCACAACTCCTGACCAATCAGAATCAAGAGTTCAAAAGCACTGTGGTGACATGGTAAGTACGTGAGCTTGACATTTTGTTTAAATCAGTATTAATTTCATTGAAACAATTCAGCTTTTGGTTTGTAATTTGGAACTAAACTGGATTCCTCTATATTCCTAAATATGCACTTATATTTACGTTAACGTAATTCCAGTGTTCTGTGCTTTGATTCGAGGTGACATTTCTGATTAAGGTTGCACTTTTCTTCAAAAATTCAGCATTTTTTCCCCTTTTTGGGGCTTTTATTAGTTCAGATCAGCGTGATAAAGCCTCCCGGAGTCCCAAATAATGACGGCCTTTTCACTGGAAATTTGGAAAGCGCTTCGAGCCTAAGGCTATTTATATACCTGAGTGTTTGTTGCTTTTAATTTAAGTGAGCTAACTTGATTTCGGCCTCATTTCCGCTCAACCAAATCTAGGTTAGATTGTAACCGCAAGCTTGCTTACTCCTGAAGCTACCTCCTGCTGTAGGCGAGGAGACACACCACACTACATCGCTTCACACCACACCAACACACACCACAGTACATCACTCCACACCAATACACACCACACCAATACACACCACTCCACAGTAATACACACCACACCAAAAACCAATCCACACCACACCAATACACACCACACCACACCACACCAATCCACACCACACCAATACACACCACACCACACCACTCCACACCACTCCAATCCACTCCACACCACACCACTCCACACCAATACACACCACAGCACTCCACACCACTCCAATCCACTCCACACCAATCCACACCACACCAATCCACACCACTCCACAGTAATACACACCACACCACTCCACACCAATACACACCACAGCACTCCACACCACACCAATCCACACCTCCCCACCCAATCCACACCACTCCACAGTAATACACACCACACCACACCAATACACACCACAGCACTCCACACCACATCACTCCACACCAATCCCCACCAATCCAATCTACTCCACTCCACACCACTCCACACCACACCAATCCTCACCAATCCAATCTACTCCACACCACACCACTCTACACCACACCAATCCTCACCAATCCAATCTACTCCACACCACACCACTCTACACTACACCAATCCTCACCAATCCAATCTACTCCACACCACACCAATCCTCACCAATCCAATCCACTCCACACCACTCCACATCACACCAATCCACTCTACACCACACTAATCCAACCACACCACACCACACCACACCACACCACTAAACCACACTAATCCACACCACACCAATCCACTCCACTCCACACCACACCAATCCACACCAATCCACACCACACCAATCCACTCCACTCCACAGTAATACACACCACACCACACCAATACACACCACAGCACCCCACACCACATCACTCCACACCAATCCCCACCAATCCAATCTACTCCACTCCACACCACACCAATCCTCACCAATCCAATCTACTCCACACCACACCACTCCACACCACACCAATCCTCACCAATCCAATCCACTCCACACCACTCCACATCACACCAATCCACTCTACACCACACTAATCCACACCACACCGCATCACACTAAACCACACTAATCCACACCACACCAATCCACACCACACCAATCCACACCACTCCACACCACTCCACTCCACTCCACACCACACCAATCCACACCACTCCACAGTAATCCACACCACACCACTCCACACCAATACACACCACAGCACTCCACACCACTCCAATCCACTCCACACCAGTACACACCACATCACACTAAACCACACCAATCCTCACCAATCCAATCCACTCCACACCACACCACACCACAGCACTCCACACCACTCCAATCCACTCCACACCAATACACACCACATCACACTAAACCACACTAATCCACACCAATCCACACCACACCAATCCTCACCAAATCCAATCCACTCCACTCCACACCACTCCACATCACACCAATCCACTCTACACCACACTAATCCACACCACACCACACCACATCACACTAAACCACACTAATCCACACTTCACTAATCCATACCACTCCACACCACACCAATCCACACCAATAAACACCACACTAATCCACACCACACTAATCCATACCACTCTAAATCACACCAATCCACACCAATACACACCACACCAATACACACCACACCAATCTACACCACTCCACACCACACCAATCTTTTACACACCAATCCACACGACATCACACCAGACCACTCCACACCAGTCCACACCAATCCACTCCACACCACTCCAGTCCTCGTCCTCAGTAAAAGCCGTGCGACTGCATTCGATTTGCCTTCGGCGCTCGTGCAGGAGAGACATTTAGGTTGTCATAACCTCGCAGCCCGTAGCCGCTTTGTGCGTCTCGTATACATCTCGGATCGTCCGTCTCCTCTAAACGCTCTCATTAGTTACCCCCGCTAGATATTTCAAACACTTCCACTTCTAAAATTCTCTATTACGTGGGTCACTCAGGGGTAATAAGGCTCGAATAAGTCTTGCCGCCTTCACCAGGACTCCGCTAAGGAAATAATTCCCTCCTGCTAAAATATCTGTCAGCACTTTGATTGCGATTTAGACGAGTTTCATTCACACGGACAACTACTTTTTTATTTTTTTTTCTCTGAAGAACTGCCTTCTCTCCCTCCCTCTCTCTCGCTTGCACTCTCTCTCATTGTGATAATAATGAATGCACGGTGACATGCCTTCGAGACAGAGATGGGAGTCCTGCCCTTGCAAATTTACCCACCGGTCCATCGCAATCCGAGAGGAAGGAAGAAAGGGATGAGAAGAGAAAGGGAGGAAATGAGGGAGAAAAAAAGAAAGAGTGTAGAGAACGCCTGAGTCAGTGTCTCATCTCTTTCCAGAGATTAAAAACTCATCTCTCAGAACAGCGCGGCGTTATTGGGGCTGATTTGCACGGCCCTCCATGCAAATTGCGGCGTGATTAGTTGCGCTGTCAGCCCGGCGGAGGTGAGGACACTCTGTCCTGCTGTCCAATTACCACCATCGGTATTAGAGCCAGGAGCCTCCATCTACATGCCCATGTCATTAAGGGACAGTGGAAAGGCTCACACACACTCACACACACTGGAGTTTTCCTACAGCACTTGCAAGCAATCTAAATCTGATGTATATGTGATTCCTTGTTTCTTTCTTTGTTTTTTTGAAGCCACAAATCTCAAAATACTTGTGTTAAATTTCCCAAGAAATTTATCCTCTGAACATCTACCCACAGCCAGACGTCGACAGAAACAAACAAAATGATGAAAAATGTTGAGTAAATTTTTTTTTTTTCTTTCAAAAAGAGTCTCATAGAAGAAAGAAGCTGGAAAGATTGCTCCATGCAAAGACATGACCAATCCTCACATGAATCCATTCTGATTTTTTATCTCTCTGCTATATAGCAGCACTCAGGGTTCCTGACCGATTCTGGTTCCTCTCAGGATTTCTTAATGATATCATCACAGGGAGCTTTTGCTTTATGCCCCCTGTTAAACACACTTTTTAAATATGAATGGAATTTAATTGGATAATAATAATAATAATAATAATAATAATAATAATAATAACAATAATAATAATAATAATAAAAAAGAGTGGGCCATGAACTGAACCCTGAGGTACACCTTCAGTAACAGTTGCCTACGCAAACCTATTTATTTATAGAAATATAAAAATATACTTTTTCTAGCTTTACATTTTTATTTCCATTATAGGACGGTTGTAAAAAAAAAAAACATCTCACTACATGTCGTACTGTGTATGACTGTGTATATGACTAATAAAATTTGAACTTGAATTTGAGACCTCATCCTGAGCTACATCACCTTCACCTCGATCTCATGTTAAACCAACGTCTTCTGTGTTTTCATTTATTGTCCTATTCCCATTTGAACAGATGCTCCATCATGAGTTATCTGTTACTTCTTACTTTGAAGATTCGGTTTTCGAAAGTCTTTATCCAGAGATTATATAATCTTGTCCGCATTATGACCAGCTTCTTTGCACCATCACAAAGATGTTGTAGTTTTAGTGTTTTAGTCCAAATCTTTTGATAACACTGTGATTGATGAATCTGTTTGGAATAAACGGCTTTTTTCTTTGTAGTCCTGCATTTTTTTTTTTAAAAACATTCTCCCGTTGCTTCCGGGGTTTCCTCCGGGTTCTCCGGTTTCCTTCCTACAGTTATGCATTGTAGGCTGAATGGCATCTCTAAATACTCCATAGTGTCTGAGTGTGTGTGTGTGTGTGTGTGTGTGTGTCTGTGTGCAAGATTGTACCCTGTGATGGTTTGCTATCCCGTCCAAGGTGTCCCCCACCTTGTGGATTGTTAATCCTCCGAACCTTTCATACATTCTGTTTAATTCCGTCTCATATTCCGAGCAGGCATCAACATTCCAGCGAACATTTAATAAAAATCTCCGAAAGAGAAGCACGGATGTTAACGTGCGACCGAAACAGGAAGCGATAATCCCCGGAATATTTTAACGGCTCGCCGTTTCATTAATACACAGCGGCCTACTCGGCATTTAATGAGCGCCTGTAGCCGGGCGGCAGGCAGAAGAGATGAGACTTGATATTCATCTCAGCTTGTTTTCTCATTAACCTTAAATTATGCAAGCTAATGCAGTTCAAACTGTACTTTGTGCTCGATGCGTTTTCTTTTTCTCTTCTTTTTTTGGGAGGTGGAAGGAAAGGCGTCTGTGGAGCCATTAGTTGTTCCCAGGAGGGTTGTGTCTGTTTTCTGTACATTCACTATGTATTCACTTTTAATGAGTGAACAGGCCCTTCCCGGCCAAGCCTCAGCGACACACACACACACACACACACACACGTTCTCTGAGTGCATGCAAGTTTGTTGGCAATATTCACAGGTCAGCAACACATGCACAAGGTCATATGAACTGCAGATTGTGAATAAATCGCTCTCTCTCTCTCTCTCTCTCCTCCCATCAGCACCAGAATGGAAACCCGACTCCAATTAGGACTTGGGCGATCACGTTAATAAATGCCCGAGGGTTCTCCTTTAATAAGCCAGTTTGTTTATCTCCTCTGTCGCTGTCCTGATCGGATCAATAAGGATTAGTATTTCACCCAGAATCGCATGTCTGCCACTGTGTTTTACAAGGACAAACATTTTCCAAGCCTCTTCTCGCTTCTCACTTCTGCTCCGTTCCCGTTTTTCCGTCTTCCATGCACAGGAATCTGCAGGACCTGCAGAGCGAATGTGAAAAGAGGCAGATTGTAAACTGCTGATGTGACTGCTGCACCAAGCGACACGTTTGACTTTGTTCTAACGATCTATACAGTATATTGCTCCAGCGGCCAGCTGCCACCTCCCTCACTTTTTCTTTAATGGAACGTCCCACAACTGTCACACGTTTACCCGATCTGCTGAGAGAAAAGAAATCTGTGCAGCCGAGCACAAACGTCTGCATATCTTTCAACAAATGGTTTAATTGTGAGAGGACTCAAAGTTTTTTTCTTTTTTTTTTTTCTTTTTTTTTTCCCGTTTTTTAAAAAAAAGATACTGGTTATTTTTGGTCACATATTCCACTTTCCAATTTTTACACATTTTTTTTTTTTAGTTATTTTTCTTCTACTCTTGTCGAAAATGGCTCTTTTATTATTTTTTCATTTATTTATTTTTTTCTGCAAAAGTACATCCTTTTATATTTAATTAAATCATATTAATGCATTCATTTTAGTATAATATTTTTCTAAAGTAATATGCAAATCATATCATTCTTTTTTTCCTTTTCCTATTTTAGTATTAATTAAAACACTTTTTTCTGTATTTCTAATGCATGTTTCATGCACATAGAAATATATACATATATATGTATATGTGGCGTATATTTATATACAACAATTTTTTTCTTTCTTTCTTTGTATTTATTTATTTATTTATTTATTTATTTATTTATTTATTTATATTTTCTATTATATTTCTTCATGATCATTTTCACTTTTTTTCTACGTCACTTACGTTTTTTTTTCACGTTTTTAATTTATTTCTAAATCAAATTTTTGTCTCATGTTCCAGCTCTCTGAAAGGTCAGTATTCTTTTTTTTTTTTTAGGTGTGTGTGTGTGTGTGTGTGTTAAAAGATTTTTATCTCTTATCTCTCTCCCTATTAACTGTGTGAGTGTTCGAGTACGAGAGTATTTAAGCTAAAGACTAAACTTTGTTTAAGACTAAACTTTGTAAACGAGTCGATTGTCAGTCATCAGCTGATCTACAGCATGTCAGTACAAACATCCTGTTTATTTGTTTTTGTTGTTTTATTTCACTGCCAAGCCAAACAGCACACAAACACTGAACTGAATTAGCGGGAAAAAATTCACTTCAGTTCTCCAAAGCGCCAAAGCTTCATCAGAATACTAAACATATTAATTTACAATTAAAAAAAAATAAAAATGACAGATTTTGTTATCAGTCCTTTAATGGAGTATGTGCTGTGATTGTTCATTCTGTGTTAAAGCTAACTATCCCTTAAACACATTTTTTTGATAGACTAAACAATCCACTTTATTCACGCTCTGTATACGTGTGACCTTTATGTCACGTCTCGGTCACTGCTGCTGACGGTGGTGGTTCAGCCCAAATGGAGATCAGGTCTAAGGGGCGTGTCACTCTGTGTGATGTGACACTGATCTACACTCTGGGCTGGAAAGAAATCAGCCTCAGCCTCACTTCTCTCGATATCACTTCAATTTAAAAAAAAAAAAAAAAAAAAAAAAAAAAAATCTTTAACAATCACTTTTGTTAACATCAGATATTCGAATCTTTTCACCAAACGTGAGAGAGCGCTACACACACTGACGTCTTTTTATCCCTGGAACGCTTTTAGCCCCGCGAGCTCATCCACAGCCTGCCACGCCTCTCCAGCCCTTCAGCGTTTGCCGTTTTTGTTCCTTCTCTCTTTCATCCCTCCATCGCCCTGCCCTTCTGCTCTGCACACGACGTGCCATCAAATATTAATGAAAGACAACTTCTGAACACGGTAATTAGACGCACTAATTCCGCAGCTCTCCCTCAGCACTCTTTAGCAATATGGTGGAGTGAAAGCGATGCCAAGCGCCGCCAGCTCTCCGAGTCTGCTTCGTTCTGACAGGTAAAGTTTGTTTTTTAGGGGTTTTTATTTTGATTTTTAGAAAAGGCGTGTATTTTCCCCAGATCTCAAATCTGCTGATGAATCTAGACAGAAAAATGACCTCTGTTAAACGAACAGGGAGATTCCAAACACACACACACACACACACACACACACACACACACACACACACCCTTCACTGTGTGTCTGTTTTCTCACTCACTGTGGAATCCTGTCGTATTAATTACTCGCCAATTACTTAAACAAATACGCCACATTAAGTGTCTAATTTAGTCACTAATTTAACTGCGAGCATCAAACCAGAAGCAAATGTCCGCTCGTCTCCCTTTCTCTCTCTCTCTCTCTCTCTCTCTCCCTCTCTCTCTATCTATCTCTCTGTATCTATCTTTCTATATCTATCTATCTATCTATCTATCTATCTATCTATCTATCTATCTATCTATCTATCTATCTCTCTCTCTCTCACACTCTCTCTCTCTATCTATCTATCTCTCTCTATCTATCTCTCTGTATCTATCTATCTATCTATCTATCTATCTATCTATCTATCTCTCTCTATCTCTCTCTCTCTATCTATCTATCTATCTATCTATCTATCTATCTATCTATCTCTATCTATCTCTCTGTATCTATCTTTCTATATCTATCTATCTCTCTCTCTCTCTCTCTCTCTCTCTTTCTCTCTCTCTCTCTCTATCTATCTATGTCTCTCTATCTATCTCTCTGTATCTATCTTTCTATCTCTCTCTCTCTCTCTCTCTCTCTCTCTCTCTCTCTCTCTCTCTCTTCATCAGACCATAAGCGAGTGTCTGGTCATCTCTCTCTCTCTCTCTTTCTCTTCATCAAACCATAAGCGACTATCTGGTCATGTCTCTCTCTCTCTCTCTCTCTCTCTCTCCCCTCTCTCTCTCTCTCTCTCTCTCTCTCTTCATCAAACCATAAGCGAGTGACTGGTCATCTCTCTCTCTCTCTCTATCTCTCTATCTCTCTATCTCTCTCTCTCTCTCTCTCTATCTCTCTATCTCTCTATCTCTCTCTCTCTTTCTCTTCATCAAACCATAAGCGAGTGTCTGGTCATCTCTCTCCCTCTCTCTCTCTCTCTCTCTCTCTCTCTCTCTCTCTCTCTCTCTCTCTCTCTCTCTCCCCCCAGTTTTTTGGGCTCCATGCTAACCTTCACTCGGCTCACACACCCGAGGCCTGCAGTAAACGAGTGTGTCATTGACGGCCCTCTAACCCTCACAACGTGCATATGTTCCCATAACCACTCCTAACAGAACGAAAAAAAAAAGAACACCATCTCTTTCCTGTGCATCTGTTGAGTGAGCAGCGGCACAGAGAGGCATTTTATCACGCGATTACCCCGTTGGCCGAGCTTCTCAGCCATCGGCTCGCTCCGTCGCGGCATTTTGGGGCAGGACGATGGAGTGTGAGATGGGAATGGATGTTCAGACAGGGATCGTAAAGCAGGAGGCGAGGGAGGGAAGGAGCGAGGGAGGAGAGTGAAAGCGAGAGCCACCGTCGTTGGGAAAAAAAACATGTTTGGGGGCTAGTGCGCTAATTAGGATGCATGAATTATTCAAATGAGTCAGAAGTAATTAACATTCTGTCAGCAACTGCAGAGACGCGGCCTGTCGCTGGGTGGAACGCCGCCGCTGAGGGAAGGAGGTTTTAGCAGAAAGCGTCTCAAGATGAAGACGAAGACGAGGGAGAGTTTCTGATTAAAACGCAGATCAATCAACGCGTCCGATCCGGAAAAGTTGCAGCGGAGCAGAAGGAGCTGGAACTTCAGGAAGGTTTTACCTGAGCATGAAGATGAGCATGAAGAATAAAAGCATCGCACCTGATTTTTGTAAACATGTCGAACAAAACTCGATCGTTTACATATAGTGAAGTGAAGACAGGAGTGAATTTAACTGGAAGATAAACAGTAGCTCGGGAACATGAGAAAATCGTCTTGTTCTGTTTAGCCACAACGCTCCTCAGCTCCTGATTTTGATTGGTGTTGATTCGTTTTCTAGAAATCTGCAGCTTCAGTCTACTACCACTAGCAGATTGCTGTGTTTCCAGAGGAATAAAGCACTTTTTATCAGACAATAATCCCCTTCATCACACCTCTGTTGATGATTTTCCTATAAGAGCACATCCCCAAGCCTATTATACCTTACACTTTCCTCCAAAACTATTGGGGTGAGTCATTTGATCCTACAAACCGATGAAGACGTTCGGCATCGACATCCAAACACGGAGATGAGCGGTTTCGTTGTAAAGTTTCTCTTTTTGCATGTAGATGTGTTAAACAGCAAAAAAGCAAAAGGTTTGTGTCTGATTTTTCCGGCGAGCAAAAGTATCGGAAGGGACCGGGCTTGAGGTCGTGTTGGTTTGCGTAGCTCTTGCTCGCATCAAAGTGTCGCTCTCTTCTTTTGTGATGCTTTTTATTTTTTCACCGCAGCGTCTTCCTGTTGTCTGATTCAG
>JAUCMX010000023.1:17392255-17446518 GCA_033459395.1 Hemibagrus guttatus | reverse complement strand
CAGTGTTTTGTTTTGTACCAGAGCAGTACCACACAATTCCCCGAATCACACAAACACTAAGGAAAAATGTTTCTTTAAGTATTCAGGGGGTAATTAAGGCAAGCTGTGTCCCAAATGTTGTACTATAGTGCACACTACACCCTTACACTACGCTCAGTGTATGTATTTTTACTAAGTGGAACTATAAGCTGTGTCCCAGTTGATGGCAAAGTGACATTATTGGAAAAATAAATCAAACAGAGTGATTTAAAATACGTTTATAAGACGTCTCGTCCACCGTAGAGTCGGCCATCTTGAATTCTTTTCATCATTCAGTGTCAGCGACTTGTAGCTCCGCCCCTTTTCGCCACACAATCAAAGCTGCGAGTGTTGAGTGCACCAACGTTCAACACTTCATTTTTCCCGCTTCAATAAGTGCATCATCCAGGTTCCTGAGGTGCTCCTCTTCTTCTTCCTCCTCTTCTTCTTCTTCTTCTTCTTCTTCTTTTTCTTCTCTTCCTCTTCTTTGTCTTCTTCTTCTTCTTTTCTTCTTCTTCTTCCTCTTTTTTCTTCTTTTTCTTCCTCTTCTTCTTTTTATCTTCCTCTTCTTTGTCTTTTTCTTCTTCCTCTTATTTTCCTTCCTCTTTTTTTCTTCGTCTTCCTCTTCTTCTTCCTCTACATCTTCTTCTTCTCACCTTCTTCTTGCTGTGAAATTGTGCACGCCTCAGCTCTCAAAGGAACGCGCATTTTGCTGTACAAGTTAACAACCTGTCCGTTTATAACGTTATGCATTTAACCAGAGCTGGAGCTGCTGCTACCGAATAGACCTCAACACTTTGTGACCAATCGGATTTGAGAATTTTGTGTAAGAATTCGACTTGCCTATGAGCACATGATATGATAACCCCTCTGTCGAGGCACTGAAACCATGCTGCATCTGAGAGGAAGTTATTTTATTTGCACCCCCATGAGCCTTGTCAGTTTGTTTGTCCAACCTCTAAGTGTGTAACCGTGCCAGCTGTGTGTGTGTGCGCGCGCGTGTGTGTGTGTGTGCATACCTGCCACCTCCCTCTCTCTCTCTCCCTCTCTCTCTCTCTCTCTCTCTTTCTTTCTTTCTCTCTCTCTCTGTCTCTCTCTCTCTCTCTCTCTCCTCATCATCCACTCTCGCCATATGGCGCTGGTGAAGCCACGTCCCGGTTGAGTTTTTTTTCTCCAGGAAGCCGGACGGATTGCGGGCCATCAGGAGTCAGTGCGCTGCTCTCCACTGACCCCTGCTTTGATTTCCAATATGTCCTACCACGCAGACAGATGGTGGCGGAGTAAACGTTTCCTCGGCCGGGCGCAGCGGGCGCGCAGGGTCCAGCTCGGGCACAAATTGGAGGATAATCTAATAGAATATTTGATTCACTTCTGCTGGGCAGGAACAGGGAAAAGGGCCACGGTTAATGTCATGGTGTTTGACCGGCGGTCCGTCCCTCTTCTCCTTCAAACTCTCTCTCTCTCTCTCTCTCCCCTCTCACACACACACACACTCACTTTCTATCTCCTCTTTTAGTCCTATCCTCTCCTTGATGTCTCCGTTAGACTGTGTATTAGTTCTGTACTTGCTGTTTCTCTCAATCTTTCCCTCCCACCACTTCATCTCCGTCTCAATCACTGTCTCAACTCCTCTCGTTCACATGTCTCTTTTCATCTCATCCTCGATCTCTCGGATTTACACGAACATCTACACGACGTTTGCCGCTTTATTTACTCCGGGTCTCTTTTTCATCCGTCCGGTTTAGGCCCTGAACTTCATCTGCATCTTCATCGTCATGTCTCTTTTTCTCCAACGTTTTCTCAATATAGATTTTCCCTGACAAAGATTTATTTTTATTCTTTTGATTTCAAGTCATTATTTTTTTTTTTTAGAAATGATCAGCAGATAGAGAGTAGAGATTTTTTTTAAATGTTTTTTGAGTATGTCTATAAATGGAATGTATGGTCTGATAGCTGTTCTATAATCTAATCTCTTCATTCATACATTCTTTCTCCACACACACACACTCACACACTCTCTCTCTCTCTCTCTCTCTCTCTCTCCTCTCTCTCTCTCTGATCTGATAACCTCCTCAAATCATCTCCTCCCCGCTCAGTGAAAGGCAGTCGGACAGCCGTGCTAACAGTGTGACAAATATTTCCACTGCTGATGTCATTCCTTCTGTGTGTGTGTGTGTGTGTGTGTGTGTGTGTGTAGATCAATCTCTGTGGTATCTGTGGATAATTTTGTCATCTTTCTATTTAAACATTGAATAATTAAGAAAATAACAAAATCCCTTGTGTGCTGCTTTATTTTCTTGGCGAACAGGAAGTGAGGTCACAAACATATCCAAGGCTCCAGGTGTGTCTCTGTGGTGTGTGTCAGAGCACATAAGGTGACAGGAGGACAGTAAGGTGGATGGTGTGAGTGTAATATAGCTTTCGCACACCTCTCTCTCTCTCTCTCTCTCTCTCTCTCTCTCTCTCTCTCTCATATATACACACACACACACACACACGTGTAAATTCCCACTGTGGCAGCAGTGTGTCTTCATGAATTATGCAGCTCGAGTAAACGTACATGCTCCAGGGTAGCGGAGGAGACGACTTTCTGTCCCACAGGCACACAGACACACGGCCGAGTGTCCACTCTAACCGACCTTCTCTAACCTCACACGCACAAACACACACACACACTTTCTTTCTCTCACTTTCTCTTTCTCTCTCTCAGCAGGGTTTGGGTTATTCTATTGCTCTCACATCACAGCAGTGTCCTTGGATGTGTGTGTGTCTGTGTGTGAGAGAGAGAGAGAGAGAGAGGGAGAGATCTTCAAGCCAAATATCAAACCAAATAGGTATGACCACGTAGGACACATTATTTCACAGATCAACTTTTTTTTTTTTTTCTTTTACAGAAATGAATTTTAGACACATTTTTGATTTTGATTTTTTTTTTTTTTTTTTTTTTTTTTACATTTTTAAGCACTTTTTACAGATATTTTTTACATCCTTGATTTATTTTCACACAGATTTGTTTTTATATTTTTATTTATTTATTTATTTATTTATTTATTTATTTATTTATTTACTTTATCTTCACTTGTGATTTTTATGTCATTTATTTCCTCGTGAGTATTTTACACATGATGTATTTATTTCAGCATCTTTCCCCCCCATACAATTTATTTTCATGTTTACTTTATTTACACAACTTAGTTATTTCCATCTGATTTATTTTCTTTTTTACGGAACATATATTCATATGTTCATGTGATTTTTTTTTTATTTCTCCTGTATTTTATTTGAATGTCATTTATTTACACATGAATCGATTCTTCATTACTCAAATGAATCATGTGTAAACAAATAACATTGAAATAAATGAATAGTCTTTTAAAAAAAAGAGTAAAAAAAAAAAATCTGGTGAAAATAATAAAGTTAAAAAATACAGTAAAAAAGAAATGAAGTAAAAAAAATACAATTTTGTAAAAAAAAAAAAAAAAAAAAACACGTTAAAATAAATATCATGTGTAAAACAATACTCAGAGGAAATAGTGTGTAAAAAAAAAATCAAGTGAAGATAAATTTGTTTAAAAACAAATTGCAAAATAAGTGAATGATGTAAAAAAAAAAAGTGAAAATTGAATTTTTTTAAAAAAATCACATGAACATAAATAAATGAACAAAACACACATGCGATTTAATTTTTCCCCATAATAACTTATTTTATTTATTTATTTATTTATTTATTTAAAAATACTTTTTCCTCTTTGTGTCACTTGTTTACTTTTCACACACACAAATTCGTCACCTAACACGTAGAAAAGTCATATTTTCTGAGTGAAATGTGTTTCGATGAATTAAATCTTTAACCTTTAACTCAGACACATGTCCATGATCTTGTTGTTGGTTTTGATATTTAATATTCTAATCCTTGGATCCAGGAATCAGGGAATCAGCCGGAACTAATCATTTAGAGGTCAGTAATGATCGGTCCAGTTCCATTGTGCTGCTTCATTGGAGCATCAGTTGGTCACTGAGTTGCTTGGAAAAAGTCTGAGAATGTTTTGGATTAGAAACCGAAGAAGAAAAAAAAAAACCAGGAAAGAACTGGACGAGGAAAAGCTGACAGGAAGTGAAGCTGACAGGAAGTGAAGCTGACAGGAAGTGAAGCTGTAAGTGTTACACTCTCACGCTTGATATTGATGTTTATTAATTAGCTCATTCGCTCATTTGTTGAATTAAACGCTATTGGTTTCTGAGTGTACGGTTTACACACACACACACACACACACACACACACACACACACACACACACACACACACACCATATGGCTTGCACACACAAATACACACTGTACAGTTTACACATACACACACTCACTCACTATAAGGTCTGCACTTACACACACATACACACACACACACACACACACACACACACACACACACACAGTATGGTTTACGCACATTCACTGTACGTTTTGCACACACACACGCTGTACAGGTTTCACACACATATACACACACACACTCACTGTATGTCCCCCCCCCCCACACACACACACACACAAACTGTACAGTTTGCACACACATACACTGTACGGTGTGCGCACACACACACACACACACACACACACACACACACACACACACACACACACTGTACAGTTTGCATACACATACACTGTACTGAGCGCGCACACACACACTGTACAGTTTGCATACACATAGACTGTACGGTGTGCACACACACACACATACACACTGTACAGTTTGCATACACATACACTGTACAGTGTGCACACACACACACGCACACACTGTACAGTTTGCACACACATACATATACACTGTACGGTGTGCACACACACATACATACACACACACACACACACACACACACACACACACACACACACACACACACACGCACGCACACACTGTACAGTTTGCACACACATACATATACACTGTACGGTGTGCGCACATACACACACACACACACACTGTATGAGTGCGTTTGCAGTTCCACTACATGACACAGATAGACGTCTCGTATGGAAGTATCCGGAACATTCTCATAAATAGGACAGCATCTGCGGTCAGTCGTCAGGCTGGAGGCAGACCTCTCCCTACGTCCTGATGTGCGCTGTGGATTGGGACGCTGTCCTACTTGGACTAACGCTCTAAAAAGATTCTGCTTCAGTATGACAATGTTACTGAGCTCTGCAGCTCACATCGTCCATCTTCTCTCCAGCACTGTCTATTGCTTCATATAAAAGACAGCTGGTCTTTCAACACGCCATGTTTTACTCTGAACTGATCTGGGTCTGAGAAATATTCCTGTTTTTTTGTCATTTCATTCAGTATTATTATATAATACATCCGGATTTTTATCTAATCCTTCAGGTCCTTTATTTCTTCCTGAATGCCTGGAATGTGATTATAAGGATCGGAGATTCCAAGCTCCTTAATCAACCATGTTTTTTATGTTTATGAATTTAATTACACATTTTTAGCATTTCACCCGTTTTTCCAAACTCCAAACAAAATGAGAGCAGATTTTAATATATATATATATATTAAAAATATGTATATAAACTGTCGTGTGTGTGTGTGTGTGTGTGTGTGTGCACACTGTACAGTGTGTGTGTGTGTGTGTGTGTGTGTGTATATATATATCTGGCATAACATTATGGCCATATGCCTAATTATTGGTTCCCCTTTAGCTACCAAAACAGCCCTGACCCGTTTGACACCTTTCTATCAGAACCAGCATTAACTTCTTCAGCAATTTGAGCAACAGTAGCTCGTCTGTTGGATCTGGATCACACGGGCCAGCCTTCGCTCCCCACGTGCATCAATGATCCTTGGCCGCCCATGACCCTGTCGCCGGTTCAGCACTGTTCCTTCCTTGGACCACTTTTGATAGATACTGACCACTGCAGACCGGGAACACCCCACAAGAGCTGCAGTTTTGGAGATGTTCTGATCCAGTGGTCTAGCCATCACAATTTGGCCCTTCGTCAAACTCGCTCAAATCCTTACGCTTGTCCATTTTTCCTGCTTCTAACACATCAACTTTGAGGACAAAATGTTCACTTGCTGCCTAATATATCCCACCCACTAACAGGTGCCATGATGAGGAGATACTCAGTCTTATTCACTTCACCTCTCACTGCTCACAATGTTATGCCTGATCATTGTATTTTTTATATATATATATATATATATATATATATATATATATATATATATATATATATATATATATATATATATATATATATATATATATGTTTAGCAAAGCGTTTGTTTTGTCTTTCAGCACTGGTAGCAAATGAATTAGCCTCCTCAAGGCCAACGCGAGTAATTCTCAGTTTTCCTCTCAAAATGTTGACAGCAATTATAATAATCAAAGGGACAAAAAGCTGCTTGTTTTTAGTTAACATGCAGATTTATGTGGACACGATGGTCTGCTTAAGTGCAGGCTATAACAACATGTGTGTAGCGACACACACACACGCACACACACACACACACACACACACACAGCGATAGAGGAGGAGGATTCACACTGAGCCGTAGCTGAACAAAAGGGATTATTCACGCTTTCCCTGTCACCCTCCGCTAGCGACGGTGGAAATCCTTAGAGCATCTTTGGAGCAAATTTATTAATACGATTTACATAAAAGCGAGCAGAGCTGCAGCTCTAAAATAAGGGGCCGTGGCAGAACCCATGTGTTACACCCGGCAGGCCTGGGGCAGCGTGAATCTCCAGGGAGAGCTGGCCTCAAAATGACACAAAGTGAGAAAAGAGCCTAGATATGGCCAAAAACGTTCACACTTCCCCTTGGAGTGTGTGTGAGAGAGAGAGAGAGAGAGAGAGAGAGATGAGAGAGAGAGAGAGATGTACACTGTTAGAATGATGGTCAAGGGAAGCTTTTCCTCTTTTTCCACGGTTGTGAGGAGTAGAAGAAAACATATTTGCGTTTGATATAATCACAGAAGCTGCTCTGGTACAGTACTCTCAGTTCTGATTGGTCAGAATTTCTGGCTACAAGACCAATCACTGGTTTATATAAGGATTAGAAGGCTACAATGCTACACACGATGCATTGTGGAAATGTACGACGTGCTTGTTCTGTTTATTATTCTGTAATGCAGTTGCACAGTTTGAACACTTGATGCACGCATCTGTGCATCCTATAGAGCTACAATATACACCGATCAGCCATAACATTATGATCAGTGAGAGGTGAAGTGAATAAGACTGATGATCTCCTCATCATGGCACCTGTTAGTGGGTGGGATATATTAGGCAGCAAGTGAACATTTTGTCCTCAAAGTTGAAATGGACAAGTGTAAGGATTTGAGCGAGTTTGACGAAGGGCCAAATTGTGATGGCTAGACCACTGGATCAGAACATCTCCAAAACTGCAGGAATCGGGCATTTTGTCGACTTTGGAGCTCTATTTTTCCTCTGGGTTTCATTTCAGTGAGACACTTTGGTTGATTAAATCCAAGTTTTTAGGCATAATTGATAGTTTATTTATTTATTTATTATATAGTGAACCTAGAGAATATTCCGTTTATGATATTAAACTTCTCTCTAGCCATTTTTAAAATTTGATTTAGTTTTATAAACACACCCTTTTTTTTCCCTTTCTTTTCTTTTTTTTTTACAATTAATCTTTTTTTTTTCATTCAGACTTTGTGGATTCAGTTTTTCGGCACCAAGACAAGCTGAGATTTTGTCTAGGGGGGAAATAAGAGAAGCTGGTGATAGAACAACAATAACAAGCAAACTGCAATATGCTAATTTACTAATTAGCATATTGCAGTGGTATAACTTAATTTTTTCCCTTAATTCAGTTCAATTTATTTGTATAGCGCCTTTTACAATGGACATTGTCTCAAAGCAGCTTTACAAAAGTAGAGAAACAGAGAAAGGAGAATAAAATAATTTTTTTGTAATTAAATTATTAAACTATTTTATCCCTAATGAGCAAACCTGCGGCAAGGGTGGCAAGGAAAAACTCCCTGTGATGATATGAGGAAGAAACCTTTGAGAGGAACCAGGCTCAGAAGGGAACCCAACCTCATTTGGGTGACACTGGACCGTAGACCTCGCTTGGAATTCCGTTCAGACTACATCGCTTTCGGGAACATTCTGGATCCTCTGGGGCTCCATCCAGGTGAGGATTGAGGTTTTGTTTTAGGCTTTCTGATTCTTCAAACTTTTGGTCACTAACACGATGCTAAAACCAACAGACTTGCAGATAAACACAGAGCTGAAACGCTGAAAATTGCACTCGGTGCACTTTTTTCCCTAAAGTACCACTAACAAATCTCATCAGCCTTCCTTCCTTCTTTTCCCGAGCGGCCGTGAGGTTTCAGGGGTTCACTAAAACCTTTCTTCTCTCTTCATTCTCGAACTCAAACCGCAAATACCTGAACGAGGAACATGAGCACATCGGTGTCAGAAAAAAAAAATCCAGTCCCAGAGCATTCATGTAATAAATTTAACCCGAAATTCTATTCATTCCTGCCTCGGGATCTGTGCTATATTTAATATGCACACTGCATTTAATATGCACAGCGCACGGCTTTGTTTTCAGGGCCCGGCCATCGTGTCAGCACTAATCAAGCCTTAATGCCCACAACAACGCGTGCGCCGATCAATGGAGGGGAAAAAAATTATCATGTTCTCTTGCAGAATTTTAATTTACACTCCTTCTAGTCGAGGCTCTTTGTGTGCCTGTCAAACAGTGAAGAGGACGGTCTAAATCCTGTTGGAACGTTTAAAACATTAGGGGCCGCTTAAAATGGGAAACAAGGCCTGAATCCCAAACGGCTCTGATACGCTCTATCTAAATGCACTACATACGAGATTAGATAAGCCAAGGGGATTCTTCAAGGGTTCTGTACTGAGAGCAGGAGTTGAAAATGGACCTGGTAACGTTGGAGAAATGCTTGTTTAACTTTTCTACGTAGAATCTTGGATCTATTAGCGTGTAGGACATGAAATAGCGGTTTATACGCCTTATATAGTGACTTTACAAGAGACGTTTGGGACTGTTTTGAGTTTTAGGGGACTCACTTGAGCTCTAAAGCTGAATTAGACAGTGAGATTATATTTTGAGACCTTATGAATGTGTCTCATATTCCACGGTAAGAAATAAAACACCTGGGAATGTGCTGTTATCGGAAAATAATCGACGACCAACCTGGTGTCACTTAACAGGACGTCCCACACTGTTTTATTCCTCTTACACCACAGTTTCCTCTCTATTATTATTATTATTATTATTATTATTATTATTATTATTATTATTATTATTATTATTATATTCAATAACAACGGTAATAACATGCTGTTCTTTTGATCTGTTGATAGTGACGTTCGTGGAACGTCTGCAGAAGTCACTTAAACCGTCTTCTAGCAGCCATTTTTTTCTCTCTTGATGTTAATAAGATTTAACACGAAAGTGTTACAGCTCTGAAACTGGAGACTCCTTCCATTAATGTTAAATAAACATCTCCTCATGAGAAAATGTACCCATTTCAACAAATTACAAAATATATCTGTTCTGGTAGAGTCTCCAACATGCATTAAATACTGCCAAAAAAACGTAAGAAAAAAGTAATCGGATAAATTGTGACCAGGGAGATGATTGCAGAGTTTTTCAGTCTTGTTAATGCCACCGAGACACGACAAAACCAATCACCGCCGTGTCTCGACGAAGGCAGCATCCGGATCGGACCGATTCAACAGACGGAGAATCAGACAGAGAGACACGGTGCTCAGCTCCTCGAGTCTAATACCAGGCTGCTTCTCACTTTGTCTGGATGTCTGCCTCTGTGTCTCCGTGTCAGTGGACAGAAAAGCTCGTGTTGTTCATCACTTCTGCGTGGCGCAGCACCCGGGCGTCGGGGTCATATGTTTGGTCTTGCATGTAAAGCATGAGGCTTTGTACAATGGAGCAATAGTGAACTCTAGTGTCCAAATAAACAGGCTGGGAAATATTTCCACAGAAATCCGAGAGATTTCAAATACGGCTTATCAGACACCGGGACTGCGAGGGGGCAAATAATGATCACGTTTAAATACAGATCTAACAAAGTGTCTTCAGTGCAGTCACAAGCGCAGAGTGGAGAAGAATGGCTATACTTCATTATAAGGAAATAATAATTGTCACGGCTATTGATACTGCGTTAGCTCCATGTTAGACTTTTACAAAGAATTTACAGACGGTTGCATTTTTTGTGTTTTGTTTTGAAGCAAGTAAAAATCATAAAAAATGGATTTCTTTCCTTACGTAAGTCCTTCATTCCTAATGTATTTAAATGTATGATAAAGCCTCCATAGTAGTGCAATAATAATAATAAT
Source organism: Hemibagrus guttatus (assembly GCA_033459395.1). NCBI lineage: Eukaryota > Metazoa > Chordata > Actinopteri > Siluriformes > Bagridae > Hemibagrus > Hemibagrus guttatus. Next base: position 17,436,124 of record JAUCMX010000023.1, on the reverse strand, counting down.
AATAATAATAATAATAATAATAATAATACATTCGGTATAAACGCTGATACGTTATATAGCTACATGCATAACATCTTATAACCATAAGACTCTGTCCTCATAATGTCAGAATATTATAATCTCTGTTCTAGCCTGTGTTATGGTGCAGTTGTTAGTGCCTACATTGTTCATATGTGGAGATATTATGATGTGTAATGTAGCCTGACATTATGAATTCATAGACATTATTATGAATAATGTCTCATCAAGCCGGGCATTATGTTGCGATATTAGAATGTGTCGTGTAGTTTGACATTATGATGTCATAGCTTAGAAATTATAATGTGTTGTGTAGCCTGGCTTTATGGTGTCATAGTGCAGATATTATAATGTGTTATGCAGACTGGCAGTATGATGTCATAGCTTAGAAATTATAATGTGTTGTGTAGCCTGGCTTTATGGTGTCATAGTGCAGATGTTATAATGTGTTATGCAGCCTGACATTATGATGTCATAGTGCAGATATTATAATGCGTTATGCAGCCTGACATTATGATGTCATAGCTCAGTTGTTATAATGTGTTGTGTAGCCCGGCATTATGGTGTCATAGCGCCGATGTTATAATGTGTTATGCAGCCTGGCAGTATGATGTCATAGCTCAGATATAATAATATGTTATGTAGCCTGACATTAGAATGTCATAGCTCAGATATTATAATGCGTTGTGTAGCCTGACATTATGGTGTCATAGTGCAGATGTTATAATGTGTTATGCAGCCTGACATTAGGATGTCATAGCTCAGATATTATAATGCGTTGTGTAGCCTGGCAGTATGATGTCATAGCTCAGATATAACAATGTGTTATGCAGCCTGACATTATGATGTCATAGCGCAGATATTATAATGTGTTATGCAGCCTGACATTATGATGTCATAGCTCAGATGTTATAATGCGTTGTGTAGCCTGACATTATGGTGTCATAGTGCCGATGTTATAATGTGTTATGCAGCCTGACATTATGATGTCATAGCTCAGATGTTATAATGCGTTGTGTAGCCTGACATTATGGTGTCATAGTGCCGATGTTATAATGTGTTATGCAGCCTGACATTATGATGTCATAGCTCAGATGTTATAATGCGTTGTGTAGCCTGACATTATGGTGTCATAGTGCCGATGTTATAATGTGTTATGCAGCCTGACATTATGATGTCATAGCTCAGATGTTATAATGCGTTGTGTAGCCTGACATTATGGTGTCATAGTGCCGATGTTATAATGTGTTATGTAGCCTGACATTATGATGTCATAGCTCAGATGTTATAATGCGTTGTGTAGCCTGACATTATGATGTTATATCTCAGATATTCCTGGACGTTAGGAAATCCTATGTTTGAATAGGATAGTAATCTGTTATGTACCCTGACATTGTGAAGTCTAATGTTTATATCTTATAACGTTCTACGTATGTACTTACAGCAAAATTTGAGCATATACACAGTCTAATGCAAGGCAGTAATGTAAGCTATTCTCTATACTACATAACGCATTATAAATGCTCTAGTATAATGAGTATTATTCACACTCATTTTTAATCAAGCTTCTTCTGATGACTTTATTCGAAACTTCAGGTTTTTTTTAAACGTCTCCATGCACACGTGGCTGAGGAAACGTCTATCAAACAATAACATCAAGACAAGTTTCACCCTTACCTCTTCTCCTTCAAGGAGAAGTCCGCTTCACTCATAATACGTCACGTCGTGCGAGAGCAGCGTCACGTGGTTTCCGTTTCGTTGTCTTTAACACGGTCGACCCTGATTAAAAAACAGCCAGAGCGGTTTAATACAATTGGAAGCGGGATCAAAGCCGAGTTGACTTCATGCTCCTGTTACTTATTCGCTCTCTTTTAAGCTTTTGAACTGCAGTCACAAAGCCCCATGAGGCTTTTATCAAAAAGTGTGAGGATAATGTGTGGGATTCGCGAGGGGGTGAAGTTATGTACATTTTATTTGGCTGTAATAGAAAAAAAATCAGATTATTATTATTATTATTGTTGTTGTTGTTGTTGTTGTTGTTGTTAGTATTATTATATTTATACTCCTCCAGTTTTTTCTCTCTCTCTCTCTCTCTCTCTCTCTCTCTCTCTCTCTCTCTCTCTCTCTGAGATACTGTCCTATGACATATTGAGGTAATAAAAAAAGCCGTTCCTGAGGGAAAGCCACCACACACTAATTACACACTTCCACTGCGACCTTATTGCGGCAGGCAGTTACCATAGCATGCTAATACATCTTCTGGGCCCCGTGTCAAACCAGATTTCCCTTCTCCAATTTGCAGGGAGGAAGAAAGGAGGGGGAAGAGAAAGAGGGGGGAAAAAGTTGCAAGGTCATTACCGCACAAGGCCCAATTACACTAAATAATCTCCGCTGTAAAAATGAGCTCTATCGAGCGTCGGTGCAGAGACACACGATACGTACAGTTCGGGGACTGTGTGTGTGTGTGTGTGTGTGTGTGTGTGAGGGAAAGCGGAAGGGAGGTGTTGCGTCCCAGGCGTGTGTTCAGGATAAAGCCGGAGACGGTGGTGAGGTGTTCAGGGAGGTGCTGTCACACACAGAACAGAGGAAACAGGAGAACAGCGTTTGATTTGCGACACAGAGAACAAAAATGAAGAACTAAATATCCGGTCACGCCGAGCAGGAACTTTTAGAACCTTAACAGCGGACATGAAAATTATCCTAAAGCGTCATGCTGTTATACCAGAGGCTGTTTTTTCATAGCGCGAATGACATCACATGGTCTTTGGTTTAAACTAATACAAACGTTTGCTTTTATTATATGAATAATGCGTGGTCTCTGATTGGTCCCTGATCAACCAATCACAGTGAAGACATGACCCCATAAGCTGGCACTGTTTTATTAGAGAGAGAGAGAGAGAGAGAGAGAGAGAGAGAGAGGAGGTTTTAATGAGGGAAAAGAAAGGCTTTAACCAATTTAACGTAAGTTAAAGCAGGAACTAGCTTGTTTTGAGGTCGTTGCACAACATGACGCTAAAATCTGTAACTGTCGGCAAATTGCGGTGGAAAGAAAATTAGCTTAGCAAAACTAAAGAAACTGAAGATGGAACACTTTTTGTCTGATCTACGAAGAACTCGAACGCTGTGAGAGATTTATGAGAGAGAGAGAGAGAGAGAGAGAGAGAGATAAAGATGTGTAAAGATGAGGTAGGGATGCTGCTGATGGAGGCCAGGCATCTGGGAAGTTTAACATCTGCCACAGAGGCAGGGACACACACACACACACACACGCGCACACACACACACACACACACACACACACTCACTCAGAGCTCTTAGCCATATGTAGCCCATTAGAATAAACTGGCCACAGAAACCTGCAGACCTCACTGAACATCTGTTTACACACCATTAATTATGACAAAGAAAAAGAAAGAGAAAGGTGTGTGTGTGTGTGTGTGTATGTGTGTGTGTGTGCGTGTGTGTGTGTGTGTATAAAAGGTTTAGGACACTTATCAACAGGTCCCAAAACAGTTAACGTGAGAGAAAATAATTAATACGTGAGTGAAGACAAAAGTTTTTATAACATCAGTCTAATCCATGCACAGAGCCGAGCAGACGCGTAAGTGAGCGCGTACGTGACGCTGAGCAGCATCCCATCTAATAATAGAGCAGAACAGAATGTCTAGAGCTGAGCGCTCTAATCTAATCATGGAGTTCTGCAAAATCCAATCTAATTGTAAAGTTCTGTAAAAGCCAGTCTAATCACTGAGTTCTGCAAAATCCAATCTAATCTAATCATAGAGTTCTCCAAAATCCAATCTAATTGTAAAGCTCTGTAAAATCCAATCTAATCATTGAGTTCTGCAAAATCTAGTCTAATCTAATCATAGAGTTCTCCAAAATCCAGTCTAATCTAATCATAGAGTTCTCCAAAATCCAGTCCAATCTAATCATAGAGTTCTCCAAAATCCAGTCTAATCTAATCATAGAGTTCTCCAAAATCCAGTCTAATCTAATCATAGAGTTCTGTAAAAATCCAATTTAATTGTAAAGTTCCTGAAAATACAGTCTAAATTTTAGAGTTCTGCTAAATCCAATCTAATCAGAGTTCTACAAAATCCAATCTAATCAGAATTCTACAAAATCCAATTTAATCTAATCATAGAATTCTGCAAAATCCAATCTGACTGTAAAGTTCTGCAAAATCCAATCTAATCACAGAGTTATGCAGAATCCAATCTAATCTGATCATAGATTTTTGCAAAATTCAATCTAATGATAAAGTTCTACAAAATCTAATCTAGAGTTCTGTAAAATTCAGTCTAATCATAAAGTTCTGCTGAATCCAATCCAATCATAAAGTTCTCCAAAATCCCATTTAATTTAAGCATAGAGCTTTAGCCAAATTCCAATCTAACCACAGCGGAATACACATCTGTTTTAATCCCTGGTCCATTTAGCTGATCAGATTCAAAGCAAAGTGTTCAGTAGAACACAGTCTAATCACACTAATCTCACAAATCCAATCACACAGAGCATAATACAATGTACAATTTAATACAGTGGAATTAGAGAGTTAAGCAATCCAATCTAAGTGTAAAGCAAGGCAGAATCTAACGTAATCTAACAGAGTCGAGTAGAACTGAATCCATGTATAGGACGACGCAGTACCCAGTCCGAGCACAGAGCTGGTCAGAATCCAATCTAAGCAGAAAGCTGAGCAATTATTTATATACAGCTCAGCAGAACCCAGTCAAATCATAGAGCTGAATCCAATCTAAATATAGTGCTGAGACATAGTGGTCTTGGTGAATCTATACATGCAGATATGTTTCAGGCAACTTCCAGTCCAGTCCAATCTGACTAATCCAATCTAAGCCCAGAGTAGTGAGGGATACTGATCAGCACAAGCCTCTGTAGAATGAATTAAAAATGCACTTGATGCAATATCTTTAGCAACTTTTTCTCTCTTTCTCTGTATGTGTGCGTGTGAGTGTGTGCGTGTGTGTGGGCTTGTGTGTGTGTGTGTGTGCATGTGTGTGTGCGTGTGCTTGCATGCTTGCCGTGGGTAACACTTACCCACAGCTTCATCAGTCACATCTTTGTGTGTGTGTCCCATCTGGGTAGCGAGGGAAGCAATGAAAGTAATTTAATGTACATCTATAATTAATTCCCTCTCTCTTTGCGAGTGTGTGTGTGTGTGTGTGTGTGTGTGTGTGCTGATGGCATTCGCCCCAGGCCCATGATGATGGAGTATATTTATTATGTGCTTTTGAAGGAGGGTGGGATTGAAGGGCGTGGCCCAGTGACACTCTAAGGCTCTTCTCATCAGTCCTGCTGTCCCGCCTGGCGAGCAGGTGAAAATGGAACACAGTCACAAAGGCATTCACTCTCTCTCTCTCTCTCTCTCTCTCTCTCTCTCTCTCTCTCTCTCTCTCTCTCACACACACACTCACACTTCATTCCTCTCTTTTTTTCCTAAAAAAAGCCATTCTGGACTCTTCCTCCCTCTGTCATCTCCGCCCACATTGTGATGACCAGAAGGTTGCGAGTTCAAATCTCGCACTGTTGGATGCTTGAGCTTGACCTTTAACCCCTAAATCCTCAGCTCCATGTTCGGACTGGATTCGACTTCACTTCTAATTTGCGTGAAAGTTGATTAAATATGTGTGAAAGGAAACAGATCCTAGTAGAATGTCTTCCAAAATTATTGGCACCCTTCATGAAATTGATCACAAATTACTACGACACTATTTCCCTCCCAAACTTTTTAAAAAATACAATTTTTAAAATAATCATCAACCTTCTTATTAATATATTGTTATACCTGTGCTGGAGATGATAACAGCGCCGGGTCTCTTCCTGTAATATCGAACAAGTTTGGAGACAATTATTGGTCCACTTTTTCACAAAGAACTCCTCTTCAGTCCTCCTAATATTGCGATTCTTTCATCATTTGGCTCGTCATCTAGACAAACGCTCTATCCGAAGAGCAGTGATAACCTCCTGGCAGAAGCAACCAGGTTAAAGCTGAAATATTCAGGCACTTTGTAGAATTCCTGATGCCATCAGACTTCAGAACAGAGCTCCAAAGCATCTCAGATCCACCTCCATATTGTGTTGTGGGTGTTTTTTTGTTTGTTTTTTTTGTATGCAGCAGTTATGTATTTGACATCAGTCGTAGTTCTAATGACTCGTGGTGAATGTCTTTCTTGCAATGCCTCCGGTTTTAAAGAAGAGTGCCAATAATTTATTGCATGTAGATAAGTAACAATTTAATAGTTCAACCTTTTTTAAAATACATCAGAGTTCTTTACAGATCCGAATACTGAATGTTTTAAAACCCCAGACATTTCAGGTTGATTGAGTCACATCGTGGAGTGAGGAGAGAGAGAGAAGAAGAGATAGAGAGAGAGAGAGAGAGAGAGAGAGAGAGAGAGAGAGAGAGAGAGAGAGTTCTTTGCGGCTGTGTCCCATTTTCAGCAAGAACGATGAGGTGTGTGTTATCATGTCACAAGTACAGATGATTCTCTCACCTCTGATTCCAGTTTTATTTTTCTAAATGCTTAACGTTTCACCGGCAAATGGTTATAAATATCGCTTCGAAATGTTGTCGAGGATAAAATATAAAAACCTGACGTTATCAGCAGGTTAAGAAATGAGAGAACAGCAGAGAACAAAAGGAAGCATGACCCGGTTTATACAGTGATCGGTCAAAAAGAATGAAACCTGCACTGAACCGGAGACTCAACATGACTTGGTCTTGCTTTTGTTGTTTTTTGGGGTTTTTTTTTTTTACTGTAAACTTTACATTTAGTTTACTGTACAAAACTCACAACAGAGGAAACAGTAATAAACCTGCTGGAGGACCAACAGTCCTCTTATTGTCTGAAAAATCAGTCACCATTCATTAAATACATTATATTGGGTCAGAATTTCTTTGCTTAACTCTTGATCTCATTTTGGAATGTAAAACTTTACATTGGGTAAAGTACAAAATCCTGAAAATATCATTTTAATAGATCTTAGTGATATAAACCAAGAAAGAAACTACTTTGCATGCAGTTATATTGAACTCCAATTTATTTTACTGTAAACTTTACATTTAGGGAAATAATGTACATACACTTAATGTTTTAATTTACAAACCGTTGTAAAACCTGCTAAAAAAAATCATAAATTCTGCCTTCTTATTGTCTGAAATATACAGTTCAGTACTCTATTATTATTATTGTTTTTTTTTATTATTATTATTATTATTATTATTATTATTATTGACAATCAATTTATCAGTGTACAACTTTGACTTTGATTATAAACTTTACATTTAGTAAACTGCAAATCTAATTTTTTTTTTTTTTGGGGAAATACAATTTAACAAAATCTCTTCCTTATTTTTTTTCCACCCATAATCTTTACATTAGCCATCGCTAGAAATTCTGCCTGCTAAAAGTTCAGAAAAATAATCTATATACACTTGTTGTTGAAACGTACAGTCTTCGCAAGTTACCGGTGTATCAGACACCCAGTCTTATATCTACATGACGTTTTGATGTACTCAGTAGTCCTATAATGCCATCTATGTATTGTAAAAATCTACAGTATTCTTAAATATTCTTGTACATTTTACAATCAAACAATACGTAGATGATATTATAAGACTACTGAATAAGTTACAATTTAATAAAATAATACCTGATGAATATTCAGGGCATGACGCAAAGATGTATTTTGTACATCACACACGTACATTAGACCTAAAAAAAAAAAAAAATTGTTTTTTTCCTAAACCAAATGATGCAAATCCTTGCACTGATACATGACAATTATTTTAACACCTTAACTCCTGCTATATTAGGGCTATTTGGGTATTATACCGTTCCCTTACACTGGGATATCTTCAGTCTCTGCTCTGACCTCAGGTTGTTTTTCAGAGCCCTGGCTTTGTCCGTCTCCTCCCTGCATTCGGTCACTAGTCCGAGTGTCTCCGTGCATTAGCTCGTTCTGCAGGTTCCTATCAGCCAGCTCGGCGCCATTCTCCTGAGCGCGCCGCAGCGCATCCTTCCGTCTGTAATTGTAGTAGTTCATGCCGAAAAGGAAAAGGCCAGCAGCGAGCAGCACAGCACCACACATGTAGAACATGTAGCTGTAGTCACCGAACATGTCCACCAGAGCACCTGCAGACAAACAGCAAGCCTTCAAACCACAGGACTTAAAGAATAAGAATGGGTTCAAGTGTCACAGGCATGTTTCTTTTTCAAGAAAACATACTGTGGATGATAGGAACTAAAAAATAATCTGGTTTCTCTAATGCTGAAGATCAAGATGCATTTCAAAACCTTAAAAAAACAAAGCTAAACAAATAATAACAGCCTTGTACATACAAAAGGCATCGAGCTAGAAAGTATTGGCTTAAAAACTGGCATCTTTCAGTGGCTCATTCATTTTAAGAAGTGTCTATGACTATTAAGTTCTATCTATTACAAACCCCTGGCAACTGGATACAGTAGATTTGCTGTCAGTTTATAATTTAACCTTCAAAATATATGAAATGTGACAAGAAATTAGTAAATATATATATATATTTGATTATTTGATACCATTAACACTTATTAAGTTATTCTATTATGTAAGAGGTAAAGAAGCGAGTGCAGGCAGGTTGGAATGGGTGGAGAAAGGTGTCGGGAGTTCTGTGTGATAGGAAAACATCAGTGAGAATCAAGGGGAAGGTGTACAGGACAGTGGTGAGACCGGCCATGAGACCGGCCATTAGTCAGAGCTAGAGGTAGCAGAGCTGAAGATGTTGAGGTTCTCTTCGGGAGTGACAAGATTGGACAGGATTAGGAACGAGTACATCAGAGGGACAGCTCATGTTGGACGTTTGGGGGACAAAGTTAGGGAGGCCAGATTAAGATGGTTTGGACATGTTCAGAGGAGGGAGAGTGAGTATATTGGTAGGAGAATGTTGGACATGGAGCTGCCAGGCAGGAGGCAAAGAGGAAGGCCAAAGAGGAGGTATATGGATGGAATTAATGAGGATATGAAGCTAGTGGGTGCAAGTGTTGAGGATGCAGAAGATAGGGATAGGTGGAGAGAGATGATTCGCTGTGGCGACCCCTGAAGGGAAAAGCCGAAAGAAGAACAAGAAGAAGAAGTTATTCTATTATGTGTTGATTTTTTCTTTCTTCAAGAGGATGATCAGAATGATGATCAGTACGAAGGACTTTGCTAACATTTGCTAGCTAAGTTCACACTGGAAGGAATGTAGCTCAGATTGCTTCTTCTATTGAATATATGATACAGTGCTACACATGGTAGTCTTTCCTTTGTCTTCTTAACATTCATGTCATCAAGTAAATTGGTTTTTTTTTTTCATAGAAAGGAAAATGATGCAAGTCTGTGTTCCCAAGTATGAATAAAAACAAATGCAAAATTGGATGCAAGTCTTTATAAAAGTTCACCAACATTGAAGAAAATTTTCTCTGACCATATTTACAAGCTCATTGATGATTAAGTACGGGTGTAACGCATCAAAGGCCTCAGAAATATCTAGCGATCAAATATTTCTAACGTCCTTCTGCCCTCACGCAGATGCAAACTGACCAACAGGTGGCACAGCAGAGCTGAGGGTCAGCTTTCAGGGCAGCCAAACCAATTAAAACCCTGCTCCTAATGAGTCCTTCCCCTATGAAGATGATGATGGGGGAGTTTCACTCTGCCCCTTGGTCTCCACCACCCCGAAAACATCAGCGGACATGTTTTGATTGATCGTGGTCTGCCGTGTTTCAGGAAGATGGTGTGCGCTGATGTCCAGAATCCTCATTAAGTCAGGCGCTTGATTGGCGCGGTAGTCATTCCAGTCCATCTGTTAAAGCTGCCTTATTTTTCCCCTCCTCTCACATGTACTCATTGCTTAATGATCACACGGGGCGTCTAATGAGTGAGGGGATGAACCGAGATTCATTAAAATACGAGAAAGCGAAAGGCTAATTACTGCCATTTCCTATCTTCTTCCTCATTAGGCTGACCTCGAGGTTCCGGGGAGTGGCACATAAAGTCTGCATGTAACAAGGAGATGCGTTATAGCGGGACGTAATAACTCTGCCGCTCCACTGGAGATTGCCGAGTGTGAGGGAGGAAGGACAGAAGTGAGCATAGGTGCTTATTGACTCTATTAAACACTGGTCTCAGAACCAAGGTCTCACAACAGATCAATGAGGCGCAGATATTTCTGCCTCATTAAACTAGAAGCGGACCGGGTTGCCAGGTCCTGCGTGACAAAGTTTGCCTGATATGATTCAAAATGGAGTCCAAGTCGGAGTAAGACACTGCTGTATTTTATTACACTACAGTGTTGACATGATCTTGGACCAGATTTGACTTGCACTAACACGACTCATGGACTTCCAGATGTTGCTATGTTACGTTTCGATCCGTTGGTCTTAATACGGAATCCAGGACGAGCTGAAAACGGCTTCTAAAGAGTTTCTTTTTAAGCATATTTTTTTTACTAAAAGGCGACCACTTGGGATGGGTTTGTTCTTTTCTCCTTCTCCTTTAAATCGCAGCAAAAGTATTCCGTCACTGATGGGAGTCTTCACTGAATTTACTGGAGATATATGAAACATTTAATTATATTGCGCTAAAGGGAAGATGAAATCCCCTTCACACACATGGCAAGGGAAACAAGGAGAGCCAGAATAACCTTTGGCTCAGCTGTCTTTAATGTGTTTTCACCTCAGAGGGTTGGACTGTTGCTCAGAGGACGGACTGACCGCTGTTGAAGAAACGTCAAGCAGAAATCTACACTCTAAATTCTGTCATCTTGGATATACCTTAAATGTGGAATTCATTCACTTCCTGAAATTCATTCATACACTGATTGTCCTAATTAGAAATCTGGATGCAACTATTCATATAGGTGGGATTTTGTGAGTCTAATGTCTTCTCGTATCGATTTTTTACCTAAAACACACTCCGATTACTCAGCTTGAGGATATGATCAACAGTAGAGATGCCACAGGCAGCATTTGCAGCTTAGCACCGATTGGCCGAAGGGACCGAAGGCCGAAGTGAGTGAGAAGCGTAAAGAGACTTCATTACATTGCTAGCTACTTCACATTGGAAAAACCTCACTGTAATTTGCACACAGAGGCGAATCCTCACGCGGCCGAAATCCGGAGCGACTGCGGCCGATTTGCAGCACTAAATAACCGTGACCAATTACGGCCTCGCTCCCCTGACTAACACACACACACACACACACACACACACACACACACACTTTCCTGGGGCCCAACATGTGCCGCCGCGGTGCCTCCCTCACCAACCATAATCCAATTCTGCTGGAATGTCTTACAATAATGATACCCTGGAAGGCTTCCCCACCCTGTCCTGTGTTCTTCCATTAGTCATGCATGCAGGAGAGATAAAGAGAGAGAGAGAGGGAGAGAGAGAGAGAGAGAGAGATAACAAACTGATTTATTTGTGTGCAATTTTGTTCCTTTCTGCCATCCTGAAACACTGTGACCTTTTCTTTGAAGGGAATGAGAATAGAATATATAGAAAAAAAACAAATGTGTAAACACGCTCGCCGGTTTATTGCTGTGTAAAGCATTTTGTGAGCAGATCTAGAAAAGTGCTACATAAGATTCTCACCTTTTTTACTTGCTCATATTCTCAACTAAATGATGTGAATTAGTCTTAACATTTTCAGTACTGATCCTTAAACAGTACCATATCACATCTTAATTTAGCAATCTAAAGAATATTCATTCTCTCATTCTCAGATTTCTGGCCACGGTCAAAACCTAGCATTACACCACACTGCTTTTGTCTGCTACATAAGATATTCCAGGCCAGACTCAGGCCTACAGATGCAAGTACCTAAGAAGATGCACAAGACCAAACACAGGAACAGCATATTTTTTCCCATGATCCATTTAAAGCCTACTGAAACTAAGAAGTCAGTAATGTTTCCACAGAAATCTAATCACCAAAAGAATCTGTGGCTTTAATTTAGAGTGAGTACCATCAATGTTTCAAATAACTTACATGGAAATGTGGTATTCTCGTCCCTAATAAGATCTTGAAATGCTGTTAATTCAGGTCACCTATCAAGTGAACTCACCTGCAATGGGTGGTCCAAGCAGAACCGGGCAGCACTCGAAGATGGTGACTAGTCCCACGGCGCTGGAGAACCTGCTCGGTCCTACCACGTCCATGAGGCACTCGAAGAGCAGGGCACACACCATGCCATACACCACACCATAACACACTGCATACACCATTAACCCCCAGTAACCGGAAGCCAGTGGGCACAGCAGGTGGCACACACCATTGTAGGTAATGGCAAAGCTGAAGAGGTACTGGACCCTGGGCCTCACACGGGCGGTGTTGGCGAGCAGACCTGTGCCTGGACGGGCAAACATGTCCACGAGCGCCAGTGCAGAGAGCAAGCTGGCAGCCGAGTATTCGTCCATGCCACGGTGTTTGGCGTACGGTGCCAAGAAGATCATTGGGGCAAAAAAGCCAAAGAACATTAGTATGTTTCCTATTAGGTAGATGATAAAACCACGGTGCCGAAAGAGAGAAAGGTCCATGAAGCAGCTGACGCTGTCCAAGCAGTTCCTGTTCGCTTTGGTTTGCACCTGTGTTCCATTTTCACAAGGTTTTGGCTTCACGACTCCATTAGTCTCAGGTCTGGGAGGGCCACCAGCTGATGGGAATCAAGAAAATACTGGTTGAAAAACTTCATAAGAATTTCAAACGATACCAAAATGGTGCCAAAAGAAGCAAAGAAAATGTCAACAGAATGCTCACTATCAACACTTTGATTGTTGCATCTTTTGTAAAAAGTCGAAAATCAACATTCTTTTCACTACTAAAGTGAGAGGTTAACAAACCACCAACCCCTGACCACCTGCCAATGCCATGGAACTTCAACTATTTGTTGCATTATCATGCATTTGTCCTGTACAGAGTTCACTAAAAAGTACTCGAATTTTACTGAATTTTACTGTTTAGCTACAATCACAGCTGAAATCAGTACCATATCATTGGCTGGGTCATGGTGGTTTGATAAACCCGGAAAAAGCACAAAAAAATATACCAAAAGCCGCAAAGCTTCATATCAGTAAAATATCTAACATCCCTACCGTTATTCAGCGGTCTCATTAGCGATCCGGCCACACAGCAATTCAGCAGCATGGCCCCAAGGATAAAGAAGCTTCCCCTCCATCCAAAACGTTCAAACAGGAACTGGTTCAGTGGTGCCAGAGTGCAGAGGAAAACCGGACTTCCTGCCATGGCGAGGCCATTGGCGATGGGCCTTCTGACCTGGAAGTACTTCCCTATTATAGTCAGGGACGGCTGGAGGTTGAAAGAAAGTCCGAGACCTGTGGTGGGAAATTAAGATGGAAGTTACACGAACTCCATTTTCAGAGCCGGTACGGCCGTTCATAATCGCACCGCTCCCCGTGATTAAATTAAGGCCAATCCCACTCAGTTGGCATTAGAGTTCCATCTCATTTCACATTGCTGACTAAAAACTCATTAACGGAACCTGAAATAATTTCTCAAATGAATCCGCGAGGTAAATGGAAATAAATTAGACTCTCTTTACCAAAGAAAATCCAATTTAATGCTGTCTCATTCTCTAAACGAGCATCTCATTCACTGAACAGGATCGTGCATGAAGAAGGAGAGATGGAGGTAGGATTGATATATTCCCACTATTCAGAAATCTGCAGAATGAAGACTTCATGCTCTTTTGCTGCCACCCATTCATTACAGCTGCTTTTTGTAGATCTAAGCAAAAATTCCTTTGAATTTTTTTTTTCTATTTGGATTCAATTAGGTTATATATACGTAGTGATTTGATGAGGATCACCAGTTAGGTTTCAGAATAATTAACTGCTAACTGATCAGAGCAGTGAAGTTTAGGTAAGTGTTTGGCACTGTGGGCTGGTAAATGTCAGCTACTTAGACAAAGGAACTGATGTATGATCCTCATTGGAGATGTGTGCTCTTCATGCGAGATGAAATCTCTTTAGGACACCGCAGGTCATTTTCCCTTGTTGTCCAGGGACACGATCACCAGTTCCATGAGCTGCTTAAGGAGGAGGTAGAAGCTCAGTGATGAGATGTTCAGCTGCAGAGCAGAGTTATGCGTACACCACCACAATACCAAGGTTGTGCCTTTGAGCATGGCTGTTAATCTCGCCGTGGCATGGACTGTTAGAAATTAACCCTTTTTACCAGGACACTGCCTTTCTGTAATCGACTTATGGGACATTTTCAATCAGTATAAAGAGTGACTTCCTGGCTGTGAGTCTGATATCAAATGAGTCAGGCTCTGTTGGCTTTCAGTGTGAGATGTGTGTTTTTCCCTCTTGAGGAGAACACCTATTTTTGATGCTTATGAACAAGCACTTGGGGCATCTCAGAGAACAGAAATGGGTTTGATATCACCATTTATAGGAATATAGGAACATTTTTTCTTTTGAATATTTTCTATGAATATTTTGCTTTTAGTGGGCTTGGTAGAAAAAAACTACAAATTCCAAAAAGCCCTGAGTGTCTAATTTCATATTAAGCACCATTGTGTAGTGAGACATGACAAAGACATTCAATGCTGAACATGGACACAACAAAACAGGTGCAAATTTCTAAAAGAGTTCAATTATATTAACCAGGCACTTGATCAACATGGTTTTTGCAAGGCTGTGTTTACAATCTTGGTGTAATTTGACGTACATTGATGGTTGCAAACGTGTAATTTGCATAATGAATCTGCTCTGAGCTCACCAAACTGTGTAATTATCTCAGATTTCTGCATCTTACGCTATCTTACTGTTTGAATACATATTGTGTTTAGATGAAACGAATGTAAAGTGTTAGTGAATTCAGACGATGTCCTGGAGCGACTGTGACTGTGAACGTTCAAGGTTCAAATGAATATTTCTAAGTGAATGTCTCCGCTGTCACTGTGATGAATGAAAGGGATAAATTTGCCAAACCTGGAATACCTTAGCATGTGCCTTAGGCCAAAACACGTTACCTAATATGCATCCCGAGCTTATAAAGTCATCGTAGTCTTTCTTTGATAAAGACTCTTTATTTGGTCCCATTGTGGACCCTTTACTGAATGGTGACCTCGAAATAATAAAAAGAAACCAAGAGGGTCATCGTAAGTCTCGGAAGGACTTCTATGCCCACTTCATCCACACATAAATCCTCCACGGCAGTCTGACGCTGGGTAATGAGGCTCGGTGGGCAAGAGCTCTGGGTAACCAGCTTGGCACGTACAATCCTTCCCTTAGAGGGACGGTCCAGGATAGTACAGACTTAATTACACCCAGAGAGAGAGAGAGAGCAGAGAGAGAGAGAACAATAGACAGATAGAAAATCAGAGGGTGGGTTGTGAAAGAGACAAAGAAAGACTGCAGGATAAAAAGAAAAGATAAACGCTGCTTGTGGCAGGAAAGAAAGCGACACACAGAGAGATAGAACAAAGGACAAAGAATTAGCCATCGCGTGAGTGGTCAACAGAGTGATAGCTTTTCCCTGAGGCGTGACCTGACAGTGAAACCCGAGAGTAACTTCCAGATCTGCAGGGCGGGAGAAGGATAAACAAGTGGAACTCTGGTCCTCCCAATACACACTCCAATTTACACACTCCAGAGAACTTCCATACTCAGATGGACAGAATCCTAATCTAGAGAGTTCTCCATCTTGTTTGGTGCATTAAACTGTCACAAAAAACCTGGAGGGAAAATCTTGGAAAGCCAGACGCAGCCGTAGCACGATCCTCTGTAGCTGTGAGCAGTGTTAATTTTGACAGCCATTTTTGATTTAGTCTTAGTCTTTATCTTCAGACGAAAATGGTTATTAGTCTTAGTCACATTTTAGTCATTTTAGTCTTTCATAGTTTCAGTCTAGTTTTAATCGACGAAAAGTCATTGCAGTTTTAGTCATCAGTTTTAGTCAAACTGCAGTTACCAGCTTTAATTTTGTTAATTTTCTATGTAGTATTTAGACAAAAATAGTCATTATAATTTTTCTCTCTTTAGACCAATTAAGCTTATGAGTGATGTGAATCAAGATAACGAGCTATATTGACACTGCACTCTTAACACTTGTGCAGCTCTACATATCCCTTTTTCTCAGTTGGAGATCAGCCTGCTGTGCTGCCCTTGCTCATTTATAAGGTAGGATCATACATTAAGGATCGGTAAAAGTGCTCTAGAGTTCAAGTATCAAGTAAAAACCAAAAATGTTTTCTTTAGCTGTTATGGAAAAACTGCATTTATTTTCTGAAACTTCAAATAAATGTGCAATAAACAGACAGATGTTCGAAATCAGCTGAACATATATTACTAACAGACCTCTATCGGCCGACAGTATTTACTGTATAATAACATTTTAAGGGTGTACATTTGGAGGCAAAATAACATTTTTATGAAATCTGTCAACTCAGAAATGGACGCGTCAACTTCTCCGGAATGTAAATAGGTAAAAATCGGGGCACAAATCATGTAGTGTATTCCAGTCTTACTCATGCGTACATGGCCAATAACTTAAGCAACTTCCACATCCATCTGTCATTTTAGAAACAGCTTGCTATCTGCATGCTATCAAGTTAGTACAACAAATAGGCTATGACCTAAATAATCTTGCTACATCACGTGATACAGATTTCATTAGAAACAAAACTGAATGCTGCAGAAAAGCCGAACTGTTGTACAATACATAATGACGTTAGTTAACAGAAAGCTAAAACGTAAAACTTGCTAGAGAATTTCCCTGTGGACACGTCCAGTAACACTGACCTAACGATAAGAAAAAGTACTTAAATAAGACTAAATAGTTGTATTTCCGTGACATGAGGCATTGGTCGCTCAGTGGTAGGTTGCTCGCCTATCATGCGGAAGGCCCGGGTTCGATTCCCAGCCAATGCCTCAACCCCAGCCACTGGATGCAGTGCCGGTCCCAAGCCCGGAAAAATGGGAGGGTTGCGGCAGGAAGGGCATCCGGCGTAAAACCTGTGCCAAGTTGATGTGCGGACCAGTCGGTCCGCTGTGGCGACCCCGAACAGGGAGCAGCCGAAAGCAACTTATTGGTTGTATTTCCGTGACATAAGCTGCATAAATAGCAGGGTGACGCTCCTTCAGATGCCTCTTAAGATTCGTGGTATTCTTTCCGTCTATTTTATAGCCACAGGGCTTCTCTCTGTTTTCTGTCACAGTGCACAATGTTTGTTTTTTCAGAGGAGTTATAACAGAAATGCTTCCATATATCAGTTCTTCCTTTTCTTCCTAAAGCTTCAGGTGCTGAAGCCACTGCAGCTCGCCGGGCCAGTTGGAGTTTATTTATCCTACCCTATCCTATAACTGTCTGAGATGGACACGCCCCTTATCCAGTCCAGTGACAGGGATGCACATTTTTAACGACAGTTAGCCGATACAAAGAGATCATTTATTATGAATGTCCGATACTCCTAAAAAGCATTTTAGTCCAGTCTCATCTAGGTACCGAAGAAACGTCTTAAATTTCGTCATAGTTTTTATCATCAGATATTAGTTTCGTCTTAGTCTTGTCTCGTCTTAGTCACAGAAAAAATGGTCGTTAACGAATATTTTTCGTCATCGTCTTCGTCAATGAAATTAACACTGGCTGTGAGAAAAACAAGCACATATCTGATTGGTCAGAAGGTGTGAATAAGTTTAATAACCGCAGTCGTGCCAGTATTTTAGCTGAGCATTTCAGCTTATATCAATGCGCTTGTACTAAATCCTTATTGTTTCTATGGTAACAGCGAATTTATTGGGACTTGTATGGTGGATGCTTCACTTAACCAGAATTACCAGTGCACAATTTTGTAATTATTGATTGTTTTGTTTAGTTGATTTTTTTTTGTTTGTGAGGAGACGTTTGTTTAACATTTTAGGAAGGAGTCTCCATTGTCAGTGTTTTGTAACAGAGTAAAGGTGAAATTTGAATCTTTATTATGGAGGATTTGTCCTCGCTCTTAGTTTTTTAAAAAAAATTAACTATTAACTTCAATTGCAAGAATAATAAAAGCTACTCTATGTTTTTTGGTAGTTCCTCAACATTAAATGTAAAAAATAAATGGATAAAAAAGTTAATTGTCGAGCTGTAAATATCAACTCCACTTCCTGTAACTTTATGGCTCCGGTGTGTTTTGATCCTTACTTATTATTTAAGCATTTTTAAGCCACTTCTCAACCTTGCACAACATGATCCAGCTCGGTGAAGAGCAGCAAAAATGATCTAAAATACAAACATTATGTTTCAGGGAAAAAAAGGAGTCTCATCAGTACCTCCGCCGATCCCGATGCATATGTACAAGTGTGTGATGGTG
Source organism: Hemibagrus guttatus (assembly GCA_033459395.1). Taxonomy (NCBI): domain Eukaryota; kingdom Metazoa; phylum Chordata; class Actinopteri; order Siluriformes; family Bagridae; genus Hemibagrus; species Hemibagrus guttatus. The sequence continues at coordinate 17,417,739 of JAUCMX010000023.1, read as the reverse complement.
CTGCTGAAGGAAGCCGCCACCATGGACACGCTGCACATCAGGCCTCCCGTGATGACCACAGGCCTGCTGCCGTAACGGTTCACCAACACACTGCTCACTGGACCTGAACACGGGGAGAAAGAAGGTGAATTAACACAGGCAGGACTTCATTAGATAATTGTTAAGCTCTTGTACTGTGATGTCATCACAGTTATGCAGTTTGTTCACAGTTACGCATATTATTCATTGATTTAAATAAAATGTAATAAATAAATATATTTATTTAAATAAAATTAAATGACAGTTTATAAAATGGATATTTTTTTAGAAATAAAATAAGAATCAATAAATTAATTTAAAAACAATTAATACATTTTTTATTAATAAAATAAGACGGTTTATAAAATCGAAATGAAATAAGAGCTAATGAGAGCTTGATTAGTTTTCTCAACATAATTAAAAGTGACATATTGAATATGTGAATGTGTGAATGTTCATAGTGAAATATTTCTCAGCTCTCTCAGACATATTTCTTACTTAAAGATTCTTAGCATGTATTTATTTATTTATTTATTTTATTTTTATTTTTTTATTTATTTTATTAATTATCATGAACCCTTTTCTTAAAAGCAATAAAATACCTTTCAAACACCTTCAACTGTCACTGTATATTAAATATTCAATTAACAAGACTGTCTAATTTATTTGCACAGCATGACCGAGGTGATGAAGATATTACTGTATAATCTGTGTATCTTACATTGAATAAGAACATTGGCAGTTTTTATGAAGCTAAAAGCATTATAAAAGCTCTTATAGCATTATTGTACATGGGAGCAAATCGTTCGCCATTCAGAGAAAATGAATGAAGAAGTTAGAGAACAACGTACTGTAAGTGGAGGAAAAGCTGAGAAAAGACAGAAGGCTGGGTTTTATTTGCAAGATATTTTGCATAATTTGATGAAAATCTGAGTTGTTTTTTTTTTTAGTTGTTTAGCGGCATTAAGCCCTGAATCTCTGACAGATATGACGGGAAGCTGCATCACCACACATCTCATCTCATCTCATCTCATCTCATCTCATCTCATCTCATCTCGTTCTCGGAGTTTAGTAGCAGACACTTTTGATGACACCTATTAGATTACAGTCACGTTTCATATTGCTTTGATCTTGATGTAAAACAACTGCAGAGGAAGAAAATTATCAACTAAATCATCCGCATCAATCAGCAAGTCAGTTTGTATTTTTTTGAAGAAAATTAAAAACCAGGCCAGAAAAAAAGCCAGTTCATTACCAAAACAAGGACACTTTTTTTTGGGGGAAATGTTTCACGGGAAACATGCGAGCCGAGTCTAAAGGAACGAGATGTTTGCTGTTCCAGGTTTGATACAGAAGGTCAGAGAAGGCTTCAGCGATTATAACACGACCGCATGCGTAAGGAGACCTTACAGATTTACAGATGTGACTGACGGTCTTTATAGAAGTGTGAGATTTGTTGGAGGTTCATCAGGAAACACTGGGGGAGGGAAGGAAACGTGAGGTAAGGAAATAACAATCATGGGCTTGGAGATTATTGGGGTAAAGAATTAAATGTGAGTTCAGAAAACTTAAATCGTAGGTTTTGTTTGAGATCACTAAAATTGGGAAACAAAACAAAACAAAAATTCATTTAAACTTAAAAAAATAGCATTAACAAATTGGTGGTCTTTAAAATTTGTAGGAAAATATTAGGTGGAAAAATATTAAATAAAAAAAAAAATAACATTCAGTTTAAATCGTAGGTTTTGTTTGAGATCACTATAATTGAAAAAAAAAATAATAATTACTTCAGCTGAAAAAAGCATTTTCAACTTAAAATCATAGGCTTTGTTTCCGATTAGTTGGAAAATATTCCGGAAAATTGTAAATATAAAATAAGGATTTTTAAAAATGTTCACCTGCAAAATTATCTATGTTTTCAGATTAAGAAGAAAACCTTAGGGAATAATGTTTGTCTTTTTTTTCTTTTTTTTTTTAAATCACAACTTAAAATAATAAGCTTAATAGGATAATAACGGTGGTGAAATTTAATTAAATGTACGTTTTTTAAAAAAAAGGGTTAACTTGAATTGTAGGTTTTGATTGAGATCTCTATAATTTGAAAGCAAAAATATATATATATATATGTCATATAAGCTTAAAAAAAAAAAAGCATTTTCTTCTTCATGGGGTTTGTTTTTAAATGTTAGGAAAATATTGAGGAGGAAAAGTTGATGGTTTACTTTTCTATTTCTAAATTCTACACGCTTTGAGATTAACAGAAAAACCTTTAAGGGGGAAAAATGTTATGCAATCTTAAACATTGGTTACATTTTTATTAAGGTAAAAAAAAAATAGGAATAACGTGAGATTAATAGAAAAATGTTAGAGTTAAGTTGAAAATGTCAGATGAATTAAATACATTTTTCAACTTAATAAAAACAAATAAATCTAAATTATTTATAATGTAAAAATAAATATTTAAAAAAAGATTATTTTAATCGCCTGTTCGACTTAAAAATCAGACAGGTTTTATTTGAGATTAATAGGAAAGCACTCGGGAAAATAATCTTAATGTGACAAAATTGTGGACTTTAAAATGCAAAGGAAAACATAAGGGGGAAAGTCAAATGAAAAGATTAAAAGCATGTTTAATTTTTTTTTTTTTAATAAAGTTAAATAACTTGTTAAAACGTGTAGGTTTGAGATTTATCTGAAAACATTATCGGAAATTATAAAATTAAAACTAAAATAAACATTTCAACGTATAATTGTTTGCTTTGAGATATTATTTAATAAATATTATTGGGGAATTAAATATAAGTTAAGAAATTTCAACTTAAAATCATTGGTTTTGAGATTAATGGGAAAATATTATGGAAAATAATTATATGCAAATGACAAAAAAAAAACACATTTAACTTAAAATTGACGTTTTTATTAATAGTAAATTTGATTGATTGACTTTGAGATTAATAGGAAAATATTGGGGGAAAAACAAAAAATCAATTGGATTTATTTTTTTATTTATAAAAAATTTAAAAAAATAAATAAATAAATAAATAAAAATAAATAAATAAATAAATAAATAAATAAAAACAGGGCGGAAAATGCTCAGTTTAAATCTGTGGGTTGTTTGAGATTATTAGGAAAAGAATTAGGGGGGAGATGACCAGAAGATGAGAAAACCACGTAATTTAAGTAGCCAAGTCCGAGCTATTTGTTGTGGTAGAGTCGATTACAGATGACTCATCCTGCTCTGACGCAATTTACGGCACCACAAAGAAGAAGAAGAACTGGAAAAGATTAATCACCGCATCATTACGCGCTGTTTGTGTGTTTGTCTGATCCCATGATGCACCACATAAGAGAAACACTCTCTCCACAATCAACAAGCTGATGATCAGTTGCTGAGATTATGTTTTGAAAGGATGATTTATTTCAGCATCAGAGACGCTAATGGCCTGTTGTTATCCTTCATTTTGGGTGCTTACAGCCTTGTAAAACTTTTATGATTATGTGGTTAGGCTGTAAATTATCTAGGGCGGCTCTGGCTTTCATGAGCATGGCAAAAGCACTCATCAACTCAGCCAGCGCTCCGAGAGAGGAAGAGAGGAAAAGAGGCTCCGAAGCAGACGATGTTTTCTTCCTTTCGCTTGTTTTACTAAAAATATGCCAAAAACAAGCCTTTTCTACGGCTGATTACTTAACAACAACAAAAAAAAGATCTTTCTTTTCCAAGTGGACGTGTTACTGTTTAAATGCAAATAATTTAAGACTGAATTAATGACAGCTTTGCTTAAATGCATTCCATCACATATTCATATAAAGAGCGCATGTGAGTGCAAAAGTTTGTGCCCCTGTGGTTAGTGAATGTAGGAGGTCCAAGGAAGGGAGCGAATATATTTTACTTACATGTTTCATTTATCTAGAAAAAAGTATACACGTTATGTTAAATGTATATAGATGTTAAACAATAAGAAAAATTAAAAGGCAAAATTAACAAAACTACATACTGAAAATTCTGTTTGCTTTTCGGCCTCGTCTCTCTGTCTGGAGGTTGGGAGCAGAAATTATTAGACAATATTATTTATATCATATTGACACAACAGAAAATTACTCATTAATACGCTATTAATGAGTGGGCGGACGGAAGGACGGACGGACGGACAGACGGGCAGATAGACAGACAGATAGATAGATCGACAGGCAGGCAGGCAGACAGAGACAGACAGATAGATAAAACTTTTAAGCGTTCTTCTGTTTGTTCCTAACGTCTTGTTCCTCTAATGTGGATCCGTGTCAGGATTTAGGATCGTTTGTGGGACGAGGAACCCTGCGGAACATGAGCATCAGAATCGCAGGGCGGATTAACGCGTGGATCAGCGTTCATTCACGAGGTGACATTTCCTCAGGAGGGATTTCAATATCTCCTAAAATCCCAGTCACCTGAGGAAGATGGGGGTCATCACACATCCTGTGGTTCCCACGGGGAGCGACGCTGAAGGGGAAAAAATGCAGTGGTGTCCGTGCGTGATGAATTTCTGCTGTCTTTCTTCCAGTGCGTGCGGGGTGACATTGGGAAAGAAGCCAAGGGCGTTATGATGAAGGCCACGCCGTCACCAGTACACAGGGGAACTCTGTCTCTCTCTCTTTCTCTGTTAATGATGATGGTACTCTAAAACCTTAGCACTATGCACCTTTATCCCTTTTTTGTGGGACTATTTTTATTGCTCGTCTAAAAGCATCGTGATCACGAACCAGGGACCCTTTAAATCTAATAAATAAATAAATAATCTTTCGACCACTTCAGGACACTGGTTTATGAACGTGATCTAACACAAATAAAAAGAAATCTAAAAGTATTCTAAATCTAAAACATTATTTTACGTTTATATACAAAACCGGTTTTGTATTTAAACATAAAATGAATTTATTATTATTATTTTTTTTTATTATTTATTTTATTTATTTTTATTTGCTAAAATGTTTTGAAGTGCTCTAAGGTCCCACTCATTTTATATTTTTATTTATATATTTATTTTATATCTCATCAGTATTACAGTGCTTTTAAAAAAATATAAAAAGCTGTTAGATTTTATAAGGAGAATCTGTAAGACGACACAACACTCAGTTTGATGCTAATTTGCCGCTAATCCTATCAGGTAATCCTGTCAGTGTCCCATCGTTAAGAATGATCAAGAAACTTCTGCTTTTATAGTTCAGTTTCTACACAGAGCACAAAGTGTTGAGTAGAATAATAAAAAAAAAAACATTTATGGACAAATTTCCCAGAGTGTAAATGAACATCACACCCCCGCCCACACACACACACACACACACACTTCCCCTCAAGCTACATAACTTAAGACCGTGTTAAACACTGATTGATTGGAAAGGAAAAATCATGACTTTCTGAAGATGAGCTTCTACACTTTTAGGATCTAAGGTTAAATGCTAACCCTTAAAGGTTCCTTGACCTTTAGAGATCCTGTGAGAAAAAGCTTACAACAGTGTTTCCTTATCAGACAGGGTTCCAAGTACAAACCTCTTTAGAAAGCTAAGCATGACCCAGAACCCTCGAGGAACCCAACATACCACAACAGATCTCAGCAGCATCCAGCTAAATCTGTGTCCAGAAACAATCCTCCTACGGACAAAGAGCTGTGATGATCCCACAAACTTTATAGTTTTGCCCTTTCTCACATTCCACTAATGAAGAACAGTGCCCTAGACCTGTGCGCTAACACACACCACAGACTGAATACTAATCCAGCTCAAGATCTTGCAGCACCCGAGCAATTAGCTGTTCCAAAGCGGTGAAGTTTAATACACATTAGTATTCATGGATCAGCTCCAAAAAAAAAAAAACCTGCAGTGCTTATAAAAGATTGAAGAGTCTCACCTCCTGCATACATAACGGCCATCATGATGGAGGAAACCCAGGCGATCTGGCTGTAGGACACACCGAAGTGGCGCTGGATCTCCTTGAAGTACATGGTGAGGGCTTTGGGAAAAGCGTACGAGAAGCCGATGGAGATGAAGGCACCGAACACCACCACCCAGCCCCAGCCACCATCCGGAGGGCTGGAGCGTGAAGCTGAGGCCATGAGCGCTCAGAGGGAAGGGAAGCAAGTGAGAGGGAAGGGAATGAAACGAGAAGAAAGGTTAAGGATGACCACGGGGAGGTTCCTCTACGGGTTGACCTTCGTACCTTCCACTAAGTCAATCAGTGTTTGACAGTGCTACTCAGTAGCATGTGACATCCGCCTATCAGCCATGATTAACACGTTGATAGCGGCCCGTATGTTCCATTATAATGCACAATATCCACTAATGAACGCCGTTCGCTCGGGTAACACTCCAGTTCGGGACTGAAGACTAAATTTAAAGCTAGAGCCAGTATCTAGCACGACTGATGTAGTTTCCAATGATAGATTTACAGAGAAAGCTTATGCAGAGCCTACGTCAGAAACCGATAATCGGCTTATTGATATATTGCGATATTTAGTCTGCATGTTATATTTGAATTGCTCCTTGTCTGTGTGTTTGCAAAAGGGCTCGTTAAAAAAACGTAAAACAATTAAAAATATCATGTAGATAGACTGCGAATAAAAAGAAAAGGAAGTACAGGTTAAAGGTACGAGTATTTGTGTGTACCGCTAGCTCCCTTAATAGGCCTAATGATTTCTTTTTCCTGTTTCGTGTTGTAACATGCACATTTTTTTGGTGATCTCCAATACAAGCAGCAGCACAGGAACAGCCGTCTTCCTGAGACTGGCCACCGTTAACCCTTGCCTTCTCCAAGATGAATAAGTTTGATATAGTCCTTGGTTCTTGAATGTCCATTAATTATATCCGTGACATAATTTCCCATTGTCAGTTTTGTCGCTTCATCTGTTTTGTTTTTTTGCGTGTGAATTCACCTCAGCTATTGTTATACTTTAGTTAAAAAATATAGACAGAGATTTGAAGCAGTCCTTAACGGCAGGAGGCGAAGGCTTTCCCTGAAAGCGTCCTGAGCTGAGCTGTTTCAGTAGCTTGTGCTGGGTAATCCAGGTAAGCAGGTTAGTGGATTGTGATCATGGTTTGAGGTCCAGGGTTTTCTGGATAAGCACACGTTTGTGTGTAGGTGATGAAATGTAAAATACAAACCCTTTAAAAAAAAAAAAAAAAAGGAAAAAAGCTTCCTTCGCTGAAGCCTCTAATGGCTGAGTCAGCAGGGGGTGGGGTCTATTTTGTCCTGGCAAGGACACAGAATCGGGCCCCCTGCTGGTGAGCTAAAGGTTCTGGGCAGTTATTTCACATGATTACTTGCAACGCTATGTAATAAGTATGTATTTACAATACAATGACGTTGTTATTACTCATGCGGATTTTATCCATTGTAATAACAATGTAACAACATCGTGCTTGGTAATGTTGTTACCGTTATTACAATGTAACAACAATGTAACAACTATGTTATTACAACGTAATAACATTGTAATAACTATGTAACGACATTGTTATTACCAAGCGCGATTTTTCAAAAAAACCCACAAATTTGGCACTTTGCTATAACAATGTAATTACAATGTAATAACTATGTCGTAACAATGTTATGACATTGTTATTACCATTTCTGTGTTTTGGAATGCCTGATTTCAGGCCACTGTAATAATGTCATTGCATAGTTACTACATATTTATTACTTTTTAGTTATTACATTGTTACGATTGAGGCCGTTTCCAAAAAAGCCGAGTTTTGGGCCATTGTAATAACCACGTTGTTATATTGTTCAGGAAACTCATTGGTTTTACGTGCTCTTTTTCAGGACTATGCTGCCCCCCTGCACAGGGCACATTCCTGAACGGATTGTGAGAATAAAAATAATAAATTATATGTATTTATCTGCATTAAAGCTGAGCCGTTCAGGTTTACTTTTAATGTTTTAAAACATGAACATACACAAGAATCTTTTTCCAATTCTTTTATTTTCAAAGTATGTGCAATGTGAATTTCACAGTAGAGATCGAAGTATATTTAACAAATTCTCATACCATACGACCAGGCAAACAAACACAAAGAAAAAAAAAAACCATATAACTGACATATCAAATATAGCCATGTATGCACAGACAAGGAGGTTGATTGGCTTTGAAGTTGCAGCAGACAACATAAGTGTAGCTTACACTCGCTGTAGCTTTCTATACATTTTGACAAGATGACCGATGCATTTGAAAGTTAAAACTAGTTACAGTTGTGTCTGTCTTGTAATGCTTTGGGTTGTGTTGAAGTGGTATCAGTGAGGACAACCATCAAACCGAAAGTTTTGAAAATGAAAATGAAATGTGTTTTTAAAAAAAAAAAAAAAAATCAGAGGAAAAAAACTCTACTCACATCTAGATTTAAAATAGAAAAGAAGCAGTCATTAGTAAAATGGGAAAAAAACAAAATCACATCTATTATTTCAAGTTGAAAAAAGATAAGGTAAATAAAATCCTGTTTTAAAAAAAAAACTGTGCAAGTACAGCAACTTATGTTACAGTAATTTTACATGAATATCAAACAGTTGTCAATACAGTACTGGGTATTATCAGTAATTAATCCTGAGAATGGTCCGGTTCTGGTTCTCATGCTACTGAGCTTTGTTTACAAAGAAGTCTTGACGAAGGCAACTTATTGCACCAGCTAAGCTCATACAGCTTCCATCCCCCTCTTTCGGAGTCTCGAGGACTCCAAACGAGAAAACTCCAGAGAATACGGCACGTGTGCTTCTACCACTGATTCGACAAGCGTGTGGCCACGTTATCACGTCCTCGCAGGGTCCAGGGCGTGGAGCAGAGTGCTCACTAGTATTGAAAATAAGAGATCGGTGTTCTGTAATGGCTTTGCTGAGTGAGAGAGAGAGAGAGAGAGAGAGAGAGTGAGTGTGTGTGTGTGTGTGTGTGTGAGAGATGAAGTAGAGCTTGCGATTGAGACCGAGCGTAGATGTAGTGCAAGATCAACATGCCACAGGAACTGACAGAACGTACAATCAACAAAACCAAACAAGCAAATAATGCTCAAACACGTCAACTTTAACCCAGTGGCTTAAAAAAAACAAAAAACAAAAGCGTATTTCTGTACAGGATTGTCAAAAAAAAAAAAGCAGCACAGAGTAACATTTCTTTCTTAAAGTTCTCCAGACGATGAACGGATGCTTCACATATTGATGTTCTCCCAAAACAAGCAAACATCCAGGGTTAGCTGGAACCTCTTGCCTCATACCTAGTGCATGTTTTTCGGATGAAGACGTTAAAACGTTTCGCTTCTTCACAACGCCTCCTTTAGAAAGGAGAGTCGTCTGGTTTTTTGTTTCAAATTCAAAGATTAATGCATGTGAAAAGTGGTCCTGCTTGCACCGATCTTAAAAAATAAAAATAAAAAATCCACAGCCCTGGTATGACATCATCAAGCCTGTTTCCTGTTTTTTTTTTTTTTTGTTGTTGTTTTTTTTAAACACATGCAGCCGAAAGAGTATTCGACAAAGCCGGGTTCAGACAACAGGAAGCAAACAAATAGAGGAGATGCTCAATTAATCTCTGGGATTTTCTCTTCCAGGTCTAAATCAGGAATGTGTGTCCTCAGAAGCGAAGACGAGAACCCTTTGTTTTAACCGTAGCTTAAACTGCGCCAGTTCTGCAGTAGACTACACTGATCCACTCCAATATGGAGGCCGATTATAGCATTGTATCCTCGCTAAAATGGCGCTGGTGATACACGCACGGACACACAAAACAAGAAACCGCAAATATATAGCTGGATATGTTAGCGTTTACAACCGTGTATCAGATCATCATCATTCCTCGGATCACAACAAACAGTTACAGTGTTTTATTTTTTCTCCTGTTCTGTAACACAACTAGGCAAAAAAAAAAAAAACAACAACAACAAAAAAAAAAGGCTTGAGCATCAGCTGATGAGTTACTTTGAAGCTTCGAAAGCACCATGATGGATAGAACTGTGGCTCTCCGCAGGCGGAGGCCCGGAGAAATGGCAAAAGAAATTCAACTTTCAATTCCAAAAATTTGTGAGGTGCAGCCAACATTTACGAGAACATTTATACAAAAAAAAACCAAAAAACCCTGAACTGAAACGTCAAAAAAGGTCAAGATCAATAAAGCATTTCGGACAGACGTGTTAAAAGGCAAACTACAACCAAAAAAAATAAAAGTTATTTATGAAGAGAAAATAAAATCAAATAATCAGCCACTCACAATTAGACTAATCTATATTAATGATTACATAACAACTAAATAATTAAAGACAAAACCAAGAGTGTTTCTCCAGAGTTGGTTTAAAGGATCTTTGAGAAAAGGAAAAAAAAACACAATAAGATTAATTATTCAGTATTCTAGCTACCTAACGATGGGCACCTCATCCCACCAGACCCGTATGAATATATATAGCTATTTATATATTTTTATTACTTTGCCATTTTTGACACACGCTGCTAATCCTTTGCAAAAAGGACGTCATCTATTACTGCGTTCCACTGCACACAAAAAACAAACAAACGAAAAAAAAAAACCCCGCAAAAACAAACACCCCCCCCTCTCCTAAGCCATAAAGACAAAAGAAAAAACAATGGCTCAAGACACAAACAATGTGATAATTGCACTTAGAATTTGTTTGTTTTAACTGTAAAACAAGCAACAGCGAGGACACTTTGTTCTTGTCTCTTACAGATTAAAAATACTGCCGTCTTCACAAATAAGCACTCCTCTGAGGTCACTGAATATCGCTCGACTTTAAGACTTTCCTCCTCCTGTGTCTGGGGACTTGAACAGCACCATAGGTGGGGACCAAAACTACTGACTCCCCCTTCTCCTAAAACAAACAAACACGAACAAACCAAAAAACCCAAAGTATCCCTGCTTCCCGATTTCTCCGGCAATCAAAGCACTTTCTGGAGACACTGAGGGTACAGCTTGGCTACGATGCACTCAAAATGGCGGCCAAGATCCCAGAGGCGCTCTGGTGTCTCGTAAACTTTGCTCCAGCTGTCGTCCTGCTCGTCATACTGGTATAGAGAGTTCTTGCGGCTAGTGCGGAACACATGCTCCTCCACCGTGACCTGGGTGGCGCGCACAAACAGGTGCAGATGTCCTCCTAACATTATCGCTTTGATGTAAGGGCTGGCAGCCTGCTCGAAGGGCAAGTCCTGTCGCTGGCTCCAGCTGTTCTGCTCGAGGTCAAACACCTCCACGGTGAAAGTGCGCTGGTGGTTGCGACACACGCCGCCGATGTAGTAGATACAGTTCTCGTGCAGCGCCGCTAGTCCTTGGCTGCGGGGGATGTTCATGGGAGATAAGTGGCCCCAGTAATCCTTACGGGGGTCAAAGCAGAAGAAGTATTCGCCTGAAGAGTGAGAGAAATAGATTGGTAGAGGACAAGCGAATACTGAACATTACAGTGATCTGTCCATAGCTCCTGAACTTGTGGGTTTATCTCAAAAAGAAATGTCACTATTGCTTAGACAAAATCCAAATAAATACTAGATTCTCACCTTGTAGCACATAGATGCGATCCTTATACTCTACAGCACTGTGAAACTCCATGGCAACAGGCATCGGACTAACAGCTGTCCAGTGATCATCCCTGGCATCGTAGCATTCGACCGATTTGAGAGCGTTGCGTCCGTCACCCTCGTAAACGCGTCCTCCGAGGGCATACACCTTCCCGCAGCAGTGTACCAGACGGCATCCGATCCTCGCTCTCAGCATGGACGCGCGTGCCAGCCACCGGTTGCCGGCGTGCTCGTATTGCCAGACGTCGCTTTCCGCTCGATGATCTATGCACGTCTCGCTGCTGCCAGGCCGATAGCCTCCGGCGATGAAGATGTCGTTCTCGGACGTGACCAGGATGCCGACCTCACGTAGGTCGTTCGGCGGTTTGCACAGCTTGTACACCTTGCCCATGGCTGTGTCCAGACACGGTACTGTTTGCTTCTTGGCCGAGTGTTTGTGTGCGGCGTCAAAACAGATCACCATCTCAGACGCAGTCATGCCGAGGCGCTGCGGGCAGCCGTTGGCACCGTTTGCCCGGCTCTTTTCCGTAGGCTCCATGGGTAGTGCCAGGGCAAAAGGGGCTGGGATGCGGCTCACGAAGGCCTCGTCTAACAGTGGCAGCCGGATACAATTGGCAAAGACGTCGGCGAGGAAGGGCTGCCGACGCACGGGGTCGTGCTCCAGCCAGCGGACGATGCCCTCGTACACATGCTCCTCCTTTTCCACGTTGAGGTCGTCACTATCCAGAATTCCCACCAGCTGCTCCTTGGTCAGCTGCAGGAACTCTGGTTCGTCCACAGCGCACAGAAACTTCCTGCGCACGTAGTCCTGGGCTCGTTCGCGGAGCTCCCGGTGTCCGTACGCATCAGCAAACATGAACACGCCGATGCAGTTCTGTGGCTCCAGCCGGCTGATCATGAAGTGAGCGCACTGGTCTTGCAGTGCTGGGATCTGGAAGAGACTTGCTGCAGTAAACAGAGCTTGCACATTGTGCTCGGACAGGGCGACGCGTGACGTGTAGGCGTAGTCTAGCACCAGGCTCATGGACTCCGACTCCACGCCCACAATGCGCACCTCGCGCTGGCTGCTCTCCGTAAGGCCGCTGGTGAACATTGATCTGACGTGACAGGAAGGAAGAAAAATAAATAAATAAATCAGGACTGTTGCTAGTCAGAGATTTAGAAGTGTTTGCATTAATGGGGTTCAGATGTTATTTCAGCTTCTAGAAGAAATCTGCAATTTATTCGTTTAGCGTATACTTCGTGTGTGTTGTCTCTGATGCAACCGGCATGAAATCGACCAGAAACTGCTTTCAAGTCAAAAATATTCTCGACTTTTTACTTGTATGCTTTCAAGATGTTACTCACTCAATGTCAAAGCCACAACATTCACTTCCAATTTAATAATTTACATCAGTACAAACCTCTAGGATTCTGGGCCGTCATGCATTATGAGGGTTGTAATTCTAGGCTGTTTCATGGTAAGGACAGTTCCACAACTTTGCAAACAAAAAAGTTTCTAGTCCGTCGTATTAACAGCTAACATTATTGTATCTTATATAAAATGATAGCGTGAGTGTATTACATTATTCTGAGTTTTGTACATCAAATTTAATGTACAGATTGTACTTCATTGCCACATATCTTAAAACTGAACTAATACTCTCTAATGTCTGTATTAAACTGAGACTAGCTGACTATATTAACTGTGAGTATTATAAACATTATATATTGAAAACTTTCCTAATCATTTCCTTACTAGCCATTTAAATAAATTATTTCCCAGAGTACGTCTGTCATTTCTATGACCTCATAGTTCCTTTCCACGGCAAACAGCACAGTCGCAAGGATCATGTCCTACCTAAAGTAAGGACTGATGGCAGCGAGCACATTTCTGTGACAGGCAAAGGTCTCTCCATTGTCTACCTCCACCACGATGTCGGTCAGCTGCGCTTCGTCGTACAGGGCTTTAAGCTGCTGGAGAATGGTGCAGGCGTGCAGGGCGTCTACCCCGTTATAGCTTGTGTTTGCAGGAGTCCCATTTTGTACTTGTAACAGTTTTCCAACGTCTGCAGGTGGAAAAAGAAGCCAGAGTGAAAAGGTTCCAATGAATGAGTCAGTGTAATCAATCATTTCATGTTGTCATTAATCCAGCATCAAACAAATCATATTTAAACTAGATAAAGAGAAGCACCATTAAACAGTAAGTGGAAAGTAGAGCTTCTCAAACACAGAAACAATCTACAGACACAAAAACTACACAAAGCTTCTCATTCTGTCCATCTTTCAGATGGTTATTAATCATGAGTCCTGATCAGCCATGACACCAGATCACAACTAAACACAAACTCATTTAAACCAACATCCTTCCTATCACACACTCCTGAGTATTACATGGCATCATACTCGAGTCTGGAACAGATAATAAAGGTTTCTACAAACAGATCAGCACAGTGAGTGAAAAGGATCTTCCCAAACTGCAGGACACTAGAACCAAGGTCCATTTTAGTTCCTGGGCCACAAGTAAACAATGATTTTGAACCAACATGTGATAGCCTCATGGGTGCGTCATTTCTTTAATATATCTCTGTATCTAGAATACGTCACTCTAAACAGAATTTTGTTCCCATTTAAATACCTGTTAAATTACACCATGTTTCTGTGTAAAAATTACAGACGAGTATGTTCTTATAAACAATTAAACAATACAGAACACTGACGTAAGCTGTAACGTTTGCTCTGGCTTCTGTGATTTTGTCAAAAACACACGGCTTTCGTCAGCATAGCAAAAGAGTTTCGAAGCCAGAACAGGAACACATCCAGGATCTGAACCGTTCTTCTTCAGGGGTCCAATCACCGACGCTCAGTGCTGGGGATGAGTAACGTTTAATAAACACTGAATAACTTATCTTGTTCTTTATTTGCTCGTATTAACCAGTTTGACCGGTTTTAAAGGAAACCGGACCAGTTTGTACAAAAGAACTTCAATACCACTCTGAAAAGCCATTTTATCAACAAATTTAATCAAGGTGGATGCTGAAAAAAGGAGTTTGTGAGGCCAATACATCTCATCAATGTGGCTTATTTCATTCAATAAAAAAAAAAAAATTTGGCTCATTGTTTCCCATCAGGTTTCTGTATTGTTTACTTTTCCTGGATGCTAGTGACTGTAAACATGAAATGAAAATAATACTTAACACAGGGGTGCCAATGTTTTGAGCCGAAACTACCCTAACCGTGGAAGAAGTGTTATTTTAAAGAAGTCTTTACTACAGAACAGTGGCTTGAAATTCGTGGTTATAATGAGTCATCTTTTGCAAAGCAGGAACACACCAGCATGCTAGCTAACGACTCATTGTAAATTAGCTAGACAACCAGCAGGAGCTAGCTAGCCGAGATAGCAGGCGATTTTTGCTGACTAACTAAGAGCAAATTAAACTAGTTTCACTGGGACGTTGACTAGTATGTGCCTAAAACGTTTTCCTATCAGGAAGTGACAATGACACGTCGTGAAAATCTTTAAACCTGACGGATTTCGGGGATTTCAAAATAGCGAGACATCCAGCAGTTAAAACCTGACGAGCGCATTATCCACAAAGGCTTACAGGAGAACGGCTACAAGCCCAAAGCCTGTCCTTCTTTACTCAATATCATGTCAGAAAAATACTCAGACACCTCAATTTGTATATACACACATATATATATAAAATGTTTCACAATAGTAAAGTATAATGTTTTGGACGTGGCCGGTTCAACAGCGCTAATCTGCCCAGGCTAGTTTTGCTAATTTAGCTTGGATTAGCCAGCAACCGGTCTGTACTTCTTTTCTTTTTTTTTTTTCAGCCGACACAAACACTCGAAACAACATCCCCTTAAACGCTAATATACTGTTATGGCAGAGCAAAATCGTGGCGTGTTAAACCTGATTCATACTTCGTTTAAAAAATAAATAAATAAATAGCTTTAAACATTGAAAGAGAGATTAAAAACGGTGTAACTCTAACCTCCACCGGCAGCCATTCTCGCCCAGTCCGTCTCACTGCGGCTGGGAAAAACGTCACCGGTCGATCTGAGTGCCCCGGAAACAAGCATCAGCCAATCAGCATCCAGAAACGTCTCTCTCTGACCAATCAGATTACGCCGTGTACATATTTTTGCATAGTGCATTAAAAGACGTGGGACTTCATTATGCTCTCTTGATGTAGCACTACTGCTAAATAAACCATAGAGAAAGCAGAAGATTCATTGAAAAATAAAACATCTCACTACTTTCCAGAAACACTCCTAGAAGCGTTATTTGTTAACAATAAATATAATAAAGCCTTGCTAAGTGTGAATATTGAACCCATTACTGAAATACTGTCAAGACAACATGACAGAAAAAAGCATTAAATTGCATTATAAATATTAATAAAGTATATACAAAGTACAGTGTTGTGATTTTCTTTTGGTTTTTCGTTACTGAAATTTTAACCTACATTCAAGTTTAAACTAATAAAACCAATATGATTGGATTTTGTTCAGGTTACTATGAATAAAGGCCTAAGAAAATGTATGAATCAATGGCTTTGTCCTTTCTGGTCAACATGGAGGCCAGCTTCCTGTGAAAATCTGGTGAAAATGGACACGATACGTTCACGGATAAAGCGACTTACAGCAACAAAGCAACTGGAGACATTTTTGGAGACGTAAAAGCACATTAGAAGGCACATGGGCTAACTCAAAGTACAGCACTAATAATGAATGAATTAATTAATACGCCAAACGTTCATTTGTAGTCATATATTTTCAGATGTACACATTTTTACCATCGCCAGAAAAAGATTTAAGAGCTTTAGAAAGCATGCGCACTTTCATGCGGCTCAACTGTCACCTCATTAACCATCAGGTTCTTGTATTTATCATCAAATAACTCCTATGACATGAATGGAAGTTCGCCAGCTTTCTTATTTCATAACAGGGGAATGGAACAGGGTTTAGAGATTCTACTGCAGAGACATTTCAACTTCCTGTTTATATATATGGCTCTAAACTTGCTATAATACTTAGTTAATTTCCCTCACACTCAATTTACATCCATTAAATGATGAATTCTGAGCAGAAGTATGAATACTGTCTATTAGGAAGTGTTCAGATGAGCTGAAGAAGTAGGATAAGAGCAACAAATTAGTAACTAATCAAGTAAAATAATAAAAAAAAACACAGCCACCCTTATAAGGGACACAGTATTCACCCAGATGAGTTCATTAGTGGGTATTTGAAATGAAACGACCACAAACATCTGTTCAAAAGTCTTCCAGATGTTGTCAAATCACATCCATTGGAAAAACATCTGTACAGGCTTGTATAAAACTCTTGTAATAATTGCATTTATGAGAGCTAAGAGATGTATTCCAGTTAGATGCCCAGAAGATTCATTTACTATTTCCTCAGATTTTTCAACAAATGCTAAGCAAACATGTATTTTATAAATGTATGCACATTTTGTGCTGGTTCATCTTCTCTTTCTGCATATTTATGGATTTCTCTATATGCTTTATGTTAATTTGCACAGTTCCATGCATCCCACCCACACTGTTTTCTGTATTTCTATATCGTCTTGTTTTTTTTTTCTTTCTTTCAAAGCCATGTTTCCCGCAGGTGTTGGCATATTTTGTTTGCTCTTATTAGAAACCCTTGTTTGTAAAGAAAATAAGAAGAAAATAACCGGCGAATTCGATGCCACTACAAGCTGCTTGCAAAGAACAGGGAATCTGTTCAAGCATGAATCTGACGCTGTAAAATGACACCAAAATAAAAAAAAATAAAAGTAAAAAAAAAAAAAAAGGAGTCCAATAAAACAAAACTGCAATCTACACAATCCATTTCGCTTTCTTTTATCCACTCAGGCTGTGAAATTGGACCAGGCTGCTCTAAAATGAAAGGACTAAAGCTTCCACTGTCATTTTTTTCCCTCCTCTTCTCATATCTCTTGCCTATAACCTGCTCTTTAGACATATAGAAAACCAATTTCCTGATACAGGTGCATGAGACATGGTCAGGATTGCATTTTGCGAGAACGGCGGTGAAAAGGGTGGCACAAAATGCCAACATCAGTTTGAACAGTCATACTGTAGCGCTTGGAGAACCGGTCGTAAAAAAGAAAAAGAAAAAAGGAAAGAAAAGAAAAATAATCCGAGGCAACGGCGGCGATGTGGATGGTCACGATGTCGTACTGTAAAAGGGGTTTGTGTGGAAAGTCAGTGCTAAAGGCTGTAATCCGTCTGTGTCACTTGTTGCACTGTGGTAATTTCTGTATCAGAAATTGCTTCAGCTCTGGAAGATTTTCAGGCTCTGAAAGCTACAGTGATTAGAACAGTATACAATTTCCTCTTTGTTTCAGCTGATGAGGATGTGTGTGTACAATATATGAATCTACAAATGAAATTGAACTGCTCTAGATTCTGAAACCTTTTGTTCAGACCTAAAACACTAGCTGGTGTGCAGTTAGAGGTGTTTTTTTTTTTTACTCTTCATATACTATACCAATTTGCCAATTACAAGTAGACATTTATTAAAGCACAACTTGCCAAGCCGTATGGAAGTTGTTGCTATAGAAACGAAAACGTATTGGAACGATCTACACCTTCCGACCAATCAGATTTGAGAATGCAACATACCACATAATATAACGTCAATAAAATAAGATCATCTTTACTGATCATCTAATCTAATCTAATCTAATAATATACACTCAATCAATCCAAATGAGCAAACGTAAATATATATAATGCATTTCGTCATCTCAGGTAGGTTTGGCCTCACCATCACCGTCTCTGGCGTGCCCATTGGGCATATATTCAAATTTAATATTTACATATTCCTATAAAATTCCTCACAAAAAAGCTGCTTTGTGAAAATGTCTATTGTTCAAAGCACCCTACAAATAAAATGGAATAGAATTGAATTGAATCACACTTATGAGGGATGTTTCGAGCTTAAACATATAAGTGACATCCGGGATTTTCACTATTTTGCAAAACACTTTACCCTTTACAAGCAGTTTTCAGTGAAGCTTCAAGCATGCACTCAGAACTAAAGGTATTAAACTTTCCTAGTCTTTATGGACAGGCTGCGTGGTCAAGCACGTATCGTAATATAATAAAAATGATAATACCTTATATAATACCTTTATTTTCGAGACTGATCTTGTACAGAATGCAGTTTAATGAAATAAAAACAGGCCTGTGTTCCTGTTTGACAACTACATCATGTAGTCTTTAACCCTCCATCTCATCGTAGAGAGTCTTGGACCGCTCGTCTACACGCGATTCAAGCTACTTAATATTCCCAGGATTGGACACGAGGAACGAGATTTTCCCGAAGGAGGCGTTTGAGAAACATTAATTCAGATTCAGTCCTGAGACATTGCATATCCAAGTATCTGTGTAGGGGGCACTTACTTCTGGAGGATGGGCACAGAGATGGAGTCACCAGCACTGAACTGCAGAAGAGATGACTACAGCAGAATGGGATGGAAGATATGCAGAGGTGAAGGCATAAGGCATGCAGGGGGTCTAAATGTCGTTTAAACGTGTATGGTTTTTTTGTGTGTGTGTCGGAGATGGAGGTAATAGGTTATTATAGACCTGCGGGACCCTGTGTGGAGCATCTGCAGATGTTCAGATAAGGCATTCAGTCTCCCATGTCTCTCTCCGCCCCCTGTGATGAGGAGAATAGGCGCACGGCAGGATGCAGCGGTAAATACCAACCTGCACTCCCTGCTTCATGTTTAAGAAGTGTTCTGTAAGCCGCACACACACACACACACACACACACACACACACGCCCGCCCCCAGTCTGAGCTGCGAATAAGGACTCGAACATCTGCATCCATCAGTCATGTCACAGAACAAACGGCGAGTCTCATGCTCTCTCGAGCTCTCAAGCTCCTTGATCACCAGGTCCGCAGAGCCAAATTATCTCAACGATTATTTCTCACTTTGTTTACACGAAGACATAAAAACTGACAACGTGGCGCGGCGATCCTACACAGGGATGTTGCTGAGGGGTCCGGGAAGAAGAACAGGGCTCTCAAAGAAATCTGTTTCTCACATTTATACGTCCCAGTGTTCACCAAAATGTTTTCTAGATTGACTTTGAACGAGATCCAGTTGTGGTCCTCGCAGCCCTGGACGCCAGCTTGGCTGGTGATCTTTTTCCTTTCTCCGACTCACCAGTTAAATACCAGGGTTTATTAGGTGTGTTTGAGCAAAGAAACCACCGAACTCTGCTGGACTCCAGACCTCCAGGACAGAGATTAATTAACACTGCTGTGAGTGTTAATTAAACCCTGGGGATTTTTCTGTCTTTAGGCCAAAACAATATAAACAAAGTATTCGGAGAAGAAAACCCCAATTGCTTCTAGGCCACTTCCTGTCTGCTCACATTTTCATTTGGGTTTCTGGAAATCCTACCAAATAAACACTAAAATCAGGGGGAAAGCTAACAGCGTATCCTGTTGTTATATCACTGACTAAGCTCGTATGTTAATAATGATATCATGAGCCATTAAGAGATTTCATAAACAGTAAAACAAAATACTTTTCCATGCTAATCGAATGCGAAGTATTGACACTTAATCAACTTCCCAGTGGCAACAGCATCCCTACTTCATCACGTTTGTTCATTGCTCTGCCATCACTACATATACACACGTTTTTCATTCCTGACAAGCCTGATTTTGTTTTCAAGTCTTCTCTGCAACACACGAGTTGCATTTCTTGATCAATACAGCTTCGTTTAATCTAATGACTTATTATCTTATTCCATAAAACACTTCCAGAAGTGGAGTTTGAGGTGAATTCACACCCACAGCGTCAGTCCAGCGCCGTGGACGTTTAAATCCGAGCTCACGCTGAGCGTTTAAGGACATCTTTAAGGCTTTTCTTTTGCTCTTTCAAAAAAAAAAAAACTTCAGGGATGCATCATTAAGTGCGGTGACCGCTTCTGCATTTACCCTTCAGATTTAAAAAAAAAAAAAAAAGAAAAAGAAAAAGGCGAACAAATAAAGGGAACAACGGCTCCCGCTGAGAGGGCGACTCATTTGTTCCACATGTCCAGGCTGATGGATTCAGTTTTTACAAACTCCTGCTTTATTTAGCCTTTTTTTAATTGGTTAAAAAAAGGCACATGCGACCACAGGCCCGCTTCTCCTTCTTTCTCTGTGCTTCGTAGCCCGTGGCTCTGCTGCATGGTTGAATGGCTTGGTGGTGGGAGGGAGAGTGGTGTGAGACCCCCTGCCTTGAGCGCCAGTGCTCTAATAGCGCGACTCAGATTAGAAAGAGTCGAATCCCCCATGCAGAGAGCGGAGCATCCATGTGTGAAAGCTCGGGCAGGAGATCCATCAGCAAATCCGTTTGCACCGCAAGAATTCAGGGCTCCTGGTAGTGATCAGGATTTTATTTCTTTTCCTCCTTCTCCTTCGTCTCCGGGAAAACTCTTCCATGAAACATAGCAGGCCAATGCAATCACACGCAAGATGACTCGAGAACTTTTTCACGCCATGTCAAAGTGGCACAGATTTTTAGGCTTTGGCAAAAATATAAGCAAGATATGATGGCTTGGGGAATAATATTCATGATGTTTGGTACTGCAGCTCCCATGGTTCTCTTTGGGAACAATAAAGCACATCCATTCATCCGTTCTCATTAAAAAAAGACATCCATTTCTTCAGGGATATTATTAAAAGGTTAACTATTAAGAAACTAAGAACCTTAGTCACAGATCTACCCATTTATATAGAAATAATAAATCACATAATAAGGATGTTTCATGGAAACACCAAAATATTCTCCAAGTTTAACTAAAAAACCCTTAGCTACCCATCCATCCATCCATCCATCCATCCATCCATCCATCCATCCATCCATCCATCCATCCATCCATCCATCCATCCATCATCCATCCATCCATCCATCCATCCATCCATCCATCCTCTTGAGTGGATCTTGAATCCTCAGTCTTTGTGTTCTTTGTTTGTTGAACCCTTCAAGATTCTATGTAATGCCTGACAATTAAGGAATCTCCACTTACAGAGGGCTCTTTTGGGAAGAACCCTTAACTTGTTATAAGAAACAATAAATAGCAGGGGTTTTTTTTCTAAAAGTGCCTCCATAAAAGGGTTTGTTAAAGTTCTAAAGACTTCTACTAGGAACCTCCTGATTAGGGAAGCACTTTGTTGTATGGTCTATAACCAGAGAGACCGACAGACAGACAGACAGACAGACAGACAGACAGACAGACAGATAGAGCAGAGAGGTGGTGCTATTGTGGGGTATTAGTGCATGATTGATTCTCTGAACGTGTGTCCAGTTTCAGGTCCAGTTTCAGGTCAGGATCTCGCTCTGGACAGAGACGTGTGGTCACTTCAGCAGAGCCACGACCTCCTCTGTGTCCTTCAAACACAGCATAAAGGTCAGAGTGAAAAAGTGGACATTGTACATTATCGGGAGCTGGATACGAGGAACAGAGGACACTTTCTGACTTTATGTGTCTAGCTTCTCACTTCACTGAGTACAGTCCATATTACACAACACCACCAGAAGAATTTAGATTAAAGCCGAAAACAATAGAGCGGTGTTTCTGGAGGAAATAAAATACTTCAATTACGTTTCTGTTTTATAAAATGACTTTAAATACTCGCGTTCATTTTAACAAGTGTTCTCTAAGTCGGATAAATGAAATTATTCATTCAGAATAACCAGCGTTCCCAGCGTTCCCAAGATAAGAGGCAGGATAAAGCGTTTACTGAGGAAGGAGAATAAATCGATGAGTAAATCATTCAAAATAATATGTGAAAATAATTCCACTTCATTATGGAGAATAATAGGAGTGCATTGTCCCGATTTGTTTTGTTTTTTCAGAAATACAGTAGTCTTTACTTTAAAATGATCCGTTAGATCAAATTTAGAAAAAGGCAAAAAATGTTTGAGTTTTTAGAATGTTAATTAGTAAAAAAAAATAAAAACCTCAAAAGCTGAAAAGGAGGCTCTTGATTGACTTATATAACGAACGAGGGATGATGTTACAACTTACACATGTAGCTTTTCATCATTTATTCGTCTGGAGAAAGACTTTATCCGTATTACAGTCACAGAGGAGTCAAAGTTACACACACACACACACTCTCTCTCTCTCACACACACACTCTCTCTCACACACACACACACACACACACTTTCTCTCTCTCTCTCTCTCTCTCTCTCTCTCACACACCCACACACACACTTACTCTCACTCTGTCTCTCTCTCTCACACCCACACCCAACCAACCACACACATACACACTCTCTCTCTCACACCACACTCTCTCTCACACACACACCCACACACACACACACACACACTCTCTCTCTCTCTCTCTCTCTCTCTCTCTCTCTCTCACACACCCACACACACACTTACTCTCACTCTGTCTCTCTCTCTCACACCCACACCCAACCAACCACACACATACACACTCTCTCTCTCACACACACACTCTCTCTCACACACCCCACACACACACACTTTCTCTCTCTCTCTCTCTCTCTCTCTCTCTCTCTCTCTCTCACACACCCACACACACACTTACTCTCACTCTGTCTCTCTCTCTTACACCCACACCCAACCAACCACACACATACACACTCTTTCTCTCTCACACACACACACTCTCACACACACACACACTTTCTCTCTCTCTCTGTCTCTCTCTCTGTCTCTCTCTCTCACACACACACACACACACTTACTCTCACTCTGTCTCTCTCTCTCACACCCACACCCAACCAACCACACACATACACACTCTTTCTCTCTCACGCACACACTCTCTCACACACACACACACACTTCCTCTCTCTCTCTCTCTCTCTCTCTCTCTCTCTCTCACACACACACACACTTACTCTCACTCTGTCTCTCTCTCTCACACCCACACCCAACCAACCACACACATACACACACTTACACTCTCACACACACACACACACACAACCCTCCACACACACTTGATCTCACTCTCTCTCTCTCACACACACAAAAACACACACACTCTCTCACACACACAACCCCCACATGCACACTCTTACTCACGCTCACTCACTCACACACACACAAACTTACTCTCACTCTCTCTCACACAACCCCCCACACACTCCTACTCACATTCACTACTATCGCTTTCTCACACATATACACACTCTTAATCTCACTCTCTCTCACACACACAAATACACACACAAACACTTTCTCTCTCTCTTACCCACCCACACATACTCTTTTCTCACGATCTCTCTCTCTCTCTCTCTCTCTCTCTCACAGACTCTGTCAGTGTGTGTGTGTATACTTAAAAAGGTCTGATGCCTCTGACAGATCAGACTATAAGATGTTTTGGATACAGTATCACAGATTCCCAAATTGTTTCTTATTCCTCTTATGAAATATCCTGAGCAGCTACACGTCCAAAAAAATAAAAATAAAAAAGACCTGAGTCTAAATTTTATTCCGATCTCTCGAACATGCCAATGTGTCAAAAAGCACATCGAGTCTCCCACAATGCCATGCGCTGCACGGAGTATTTGTTTTCACGGAACGTTCTTTACAGCGTTCATTTGACCGTGTCTGATCTCAGCAGATAAGTCAGCAATTATTCAGCTCCAGCGCACGAAAAAATCTTCCCGCGATACGTGAGACGCCGCAAACTCGAACTCCGGAGTGTGTCCTACGGCGCTATGTGCCGAAGCAAAGCCGCTCAGTGTGGCGTAAAGTGTCGAGACGCAGCCATTTACTTAAAGGTCACTCGCTTTGACGACATGACAACAGCCAGCGACTCGTTTGCATTCCAGCCCCGGTGGGCGTGTGCTTGCGTGTCGAGGCTCTTAACTAAAAAGATGCTTTGACTTTTTGTTTTGTTTGTTTGGTTTTTTTTTTTTTAAACAAAAAAAAAAAAGTCCAGAATATGCTAAACAACGAAATGACTTCAGTCAGAAGAGGTATTGTATGGTTAGATAAAGGCGTTGTGCTTTTCTGTTTTCATCCCTACAGCCATACATCATTGTTAAATAAGCCTATCAGCGTGTGTATGGAGGATGTGTTTGGGTGAAAGAGAGCGGATCTGTAGAAGCCGGAGCGTTGCTGCTGTCTGCTCCGGAGCCATGGCAGGAATACTAATGACACGGGCTTTGTGTGGCGGAGTCTCTGACCTGGAGCGCCATGAAAGGGTGCGTGTCTGAGAGACGGCTTTTAGGCGGCGTGTTACAAGAGTTGTACAAGTTCTTTTCTCAGAATATCTCCCAAGAAGAAGCCGGCGGCGTTCGGTGAAGAATCGGATGAGACGTTGGAGGAAACTTGATTGAAATCTGGCTTTCTAACACACACACACACACACACACACACACACACGCACACAGTGGAGGATGAGACTCTAGAGCCGGACACACCCAGATACACCATCCAGAGCAGATCAGAAACACGAAGAATGCGTCTGGGGAGGTTTCAAGTCGTTCATCAGTGGAGGTCGAAGTTCACACCTCGGGGTTCTGATGTTCTGTCGTGTTTGACTAGAAGAGTTCACCAGAACCAACAGAATTATAGAAATGAGAAAAAATTACAAAACTATTTCTTAGAGTGCTATTACACATATACAGCCCTGAAACTCTGGATTTGTATTTTTTAGCTTTATTTATTTATTTATTTATTTATTTATTTATTTATTTTTTTTTTTGTCAGTAATGGGTCTTTTACATGAACACAAGGCACGTTTCTAGATCCAGAAGAAACGTACCTCGATATCACCTCAGCATCATCGTGTCATGTCATCTAAGACTTGGTAGTAACCGAAAAGAATTCAGATCGCTGTTGGACTAATTAGGAATGAAGATTTTACTCAGATCACAAACGATTACTTGAATTATTTAGCAGCGTAAATGGA
>JAUCMX010000023.1:17379755-17387255 GCA_033459395.1 Hemibagrus guttatus | reverse complement strand
TTTCTTTCTTTTTCTCTTTTTTTCTCTTTTTCTTTTTCTCTCTTTTTTCTTTTTTCTCTCTCTCTCTCTCTCTCTCCCCTTTCTTTCTTTCTTTCTTCCCCTTCCTTTTTCTCTCTCTCTCCCCCGCCCTCTCTCCTGTTTTTCTTTCTTCTTTCTTCTTTATGTCTGTCTCTCTTTTTTTTCTTTCTCCCCCATGTCTTTTTTCCCCCTTTTTTCTTTCTCTCTCTCTCTCTCTCTCTCTTTCTCCCTTCCCTTTCTTTTTTTCTCTCTCTCCTCTCCCCCTCTCCCCCTTTCTTTCTTTCTTTCTCTCCTTCTCTCCCCTTTTTCTCTCTCCCTTTCTTTCTTTCTCTCTCCTTCTTCTCTCTCCCTTTCTTTCTTTCTCTCTCTCTCTCCCCCTTTCTTTTTTTCTCTCTCTCTCTCTCCCTTTCTTTCTTTCTCTCTCTCTCTCCCTTTCTTCTTCTCTCTCTCTCCCCCCTTTCTTTCTTTCTCTTCTTTCTCTCTCTCTCTCCCCCTTTCTTTTTTTCTCCCTTTCTTTTCTTTTTTTCTCTCTCTCTCTCCCTTTCTTTCTTTCTCTCTCTCTCTCTCCCTTTCTTTCTTTCTCTCTCTCTCTCCCTTTCTTTCTTTCTCTCTCTCTCCCCCCTTTCTTTCTTTCTCTCTCTCTCTCTCTCTCTCCCTTTCTTCCTTTCTTTCTTCTCTCTCTCTCTCTCTCTCTCTCTCTCTCTCTCTCTCTCAGAAACCATAAAAGTTAAACACTTCTTTCCTGAAAACTTCATCAGAAATATTACAGACTCATACAAAGTCCTGACGCTGGAGACCATTTTTATAAACATTACATAAACGTGTCCTTACAGGAAACTTCCGGGATAACTGTTTTTTGGTTGTTTTTTTTTTTGCTAAATGTTAAGGATTTTATGTAATCTGAATATTATTAATTATTAAATGAACATGTGCAGTAATCAATCAGATCTGCTGATAAAGGAAACAATAGTAATAAACAACCCAACAATCTGACCAATCAGAATCGAGCATCCGATCGAACAGAACTGTGATGCAATAAAGTTACAAACTGCATACTGACCACATTTATTTATAAAATAATCTCGCTGTGAACGTAACAGATCCAGAAAAACGTGTCCAGACATTTCTTCTTCGGTTTTTAACTTATTTAGTGAAAAAAAAATCCACCATGCAGAGTAGGATCTTTGTGGGTCAAACGGTGTGAAGCCCATCTGAAAGTCAACGACTGATCTCAGGGAAAAGGGGAGATGGTGATTAATTATTAAGGCGGCCGCCTCATTTTTAATGCCACTCGCCGGCCCAGAATACACCTGTCACTGCAGCTCAGCCTCTGTCAGCTCTCATTCCACCACCATCACTCGCCATCACAATCAGGAGGCGCATTAACCACGGAAATGAAACTCCAGCAGGTCCAGGACGAGCCCTCGCTCCACAACCGCCACCAATTACCTGGAAAAATGACGCTTTGAAGAGACAGATGTACGAGTCAGGGGTTTGGAAGTGTGTGGTGGAGCAAATGATGGATGGACATGTTCAGAATTAAATTACTGCACTGGAGTGTTTATGATCGTTTATACTGAACATTTAGTACCACAGCGCTGCTGAAAGATCAGCTTTGATTGGTCAGAAGGGGTTGATTCAAATTTAAAAGGAAGTTTGGATCACAAGGCAAAGATCAGGTTTATATTTAAGTGCGCTCGTTCTAATACGGAACTGTTTCTATGGTAACAAGGGACTATAGCATGATTAGCTGTCATCTTCACAAGCAGCAAAGACTGATGATTGGATGCAGCTGCTACAACACAGGAAGTGACCACAAGGCAAAGATCGGGTTAATATTTAAGTGCGCTCGTTCTAATATGTAACTGTTTCTATGGCAACAAGGGACACTACATTCAAATGCGTACATCTTTTACAAGTGACTGAATGAGTCCTCGGAACGTGTCACTTCCTGCTATCACTTGGGTTATAGCAGGTGCAGATAACAAGCAAAAACAGGAAGTGATGCGTTTCGAGGACGTTCCACTACATCCGGCAGGACCGCAAATGAAGAAATTTGGATTTTTCTTCCATTTTGCTAGTTTAGCAATGACTAGATTTGGACAGACATATTTGGACTAAGAGACAGAGTGAAAAGACACAAAAAAGAGAGAGAGAGAGAGAGAGAGAGAGAGAGAGAGAGAGATAGATACATGGAGTGAGAGAGTGACAGAGTGAGAGATACATGGAGTGAAAGAGTGACAGCGTGAGAGAGACAGAGTGAGAGAGAGACAGAGAGAGAAAGAGACAGAGAGCAAGAGAGAGACAGAGAGCGAGAGAGAGACAGAGAGCAAGAGAGAGACAGAGAGCAAGAGAGAGACAGAGAGCGAGAGGGGGACAGAGAGCGAGAGAGAGACAGAGAGCAAGAGAGAGACAGAGAGCGAGAGAGGGACAGAGAGCGAGAGAGGGACAGAGAGCGAGAGAGAGACAGAGAGCGAGAGGGAGACAGAGAGCGAGAGAGAGACAGAGAGCGAGAGGGAGACAGAGAGCAAGAGAGAGACAGAGAGTGAGAGGGAGACAAAGAGCAAGAGAGAGACAGAGAGCGAGAGAGAGACAGAGTGAGAGAGAGACAGAGAGCGAGAGGGAGACAGAGAGCGAGAGAGAGACAGAGAGCGAGAGGGAGACAGAGAGCGAGAGAGAGACAGAGAGCGAGAGAGAGACAGAGTGAGAGAGAGACAGAGAGCAAGAGAGAGACAGAGCGAGAGAGAGAGACAGAGCGAGAGAGAGAGACAGAGAGTGAGAGAAAAAACCAGAGAGACAGAGAGTGAAAGAAGTAAAGAAAACCCTAACTGCTTGAAAAGATAATGAATGAGAAACACAGACAAATAGCGATTTAAATTTCTATTCATTTATTCACCCCATAGCCTGCAATTTTCCCATCAAGGTCAGTGAGGTTAAACAAGTAGTGCTTTTATCATTAAAAAGCCTCAGCAGGTCAAAACACATCAGCGGGAATTATTGGAGAAATTCACTGAGTGCTGCGTCTGTCCTTTATTATGCTGATATTGTGTTCCTCTTTTCCTGCTAATGAAAAAATTTCTTGTTTATGTTTTTTTTTTTTTTTTAAATATCTAAAACTTTTTAAAATGTATTTTCCTCTACGCCGTGTTAATAACGAGGACAGATCCTCTCCCTCTCTTTCTCTGGTTGGTCCGATCTCATGGCCTGCGTTGCCACTACCTCTAAAAAAAATGCTTTTCCACATTTACATTTCAATCCTTTTTTTTCCCGTTCATTGTTTCATTCATTACGCTGACATTTATGTTTACGCTCCTTCCTTTCCCGAGAGTCTTTATGTGAACTGAATGAGAAGAACACACAGCTGATCAGAAATGGAGCTCCTGCTGAAAAACAGTGGAGCTGAAGGGGCGGAGCTAACAGCTGGAACTTACTATTAATGACTATTACAAACCCTGTGACTTTTGCGCGACATTGGGTTGACCCTGAACACACACTTGTACACACACACACACACACACACACACACACACGAGTCAGAACACATCCGATACACACACAAATTGACATTTGCTGATGAGAGATTGTAAATGTCAGGCACCGGAGCACAGATGGGTGAAGACCCTGAGGATCGGCGCTGACAGAGAGAAATAAAGGCCCAGGATTATGGAGATGCTACATCAGGACTGTGCTCATGCTAACAGGACAGATGACCTCATCGGTCATGTGGGAGCCAGATCACTTCCTCCGGGCAGTTTGGCTTAAAGGCCACGGCTCCGGGCTGTGATCAATATCGTCATCAGTTCTGATAATTATTCCTAAATATTCTTATTAGGGTGGAGCCAGCAAACACGGTGACATCATGCTGCGGATCCTGAGCGCAGGGGGCGTGGCCTAAACACTCGCCTTCAATAGAAAAGAAATAAATAAAGCTGATAGAGAATTAAACATGCCTGACCTGTCGCTGTCATATCACACCACAACTTTCAAAATTAACACAAAATTCATACACACAACTCACATACATGCAACTCTTCTTCTTTTGGCTTTTCCCTTCAGGGGTCTCCACAGCGAATCATCTCTCTCCACCTATCCCTATCTTCTGCATCCTCAACACTTGCACCCACTAGCTTCATATCCTCATTAATTCCATCCATATACCTCCTCTTTGGCCTTCCTCTTTGCCTCCTGCCTGGCAGCTCCATGTCCAACATTCTCCTACCAATATACTCACTCTCCCTCCTCTGAACATGTCCAAACCATCTTAATCTGGTCTCCCTAACTTTGTCCCCCAAACGTCCAACATGAGCTGTCCCTCTGATGTACTCGTTCCTAATCCTGTCCAATCTTGTCACTCCCAAAGAGAACCTCAACATCTTCAGCTCTGCTACCTCTAGCTCTGACTCCTGTCTCTTCCTCAGTGACACTGTCTCTAAACCATACAGCATGGCCGGTCTCACCACTGTCCTGTACACCTTCCCCTTGATTCTCGCTGATATTTTCCTATCACACAGAACTCCCGACACCTTTCTCCACCCATTCCAACCTGCCTGCACTCGCTTCTTTACCTCTTTCCCACACTCTCCATTACTCTGGACTGTTGACCCCAAGTACTTAAACTCCTGTACCTTCTTCACCTCTTCACCCTGTAACCTTACTGTTCCACTTCCCTCCCTTTCATTCACACACATGTACTCAGTCTTACTACGACTGACTTTCATTCCTCTTCTCTCCAGCGCAAACCTCCACCTCTCCAGGTTTTCCTCCACCTGCTCCCTGCTCTCACTACAGATCACAATGTCATCTGCAAACATCATTGTCCAAGGAGACTCCTGTCTGACCTCCTCTGACAACTGGTCCATCACTATAGCAAACAGGAAGGGGCTCAGAGCCGATCCCTGATGCAGTCCCACCTCCACTTTGAACTCCTCTGTCTGACCTACAGCACACCTCACCACTGTCCTGCTCCTCTCATACATGTCCTGCACCACTCTGACATACTTCTCCGCTACTCCTGACTTCCTCATACAGTACCACAGCTCTTCTCTTGGCACCCTGTCATACGCTTTCTCCAAGTCTACAAACACACAGTGCAACTCCCTCTGACCATTCCTATACTTCTCCATCAAAATTCTCAGAGCAAAAATTGCATCTGTTGTGCTCTTTCTGGGCATGAAGCCATACTGCTGCTCACAAATTTCCACTACCTTCCTTAACCTAGCTTCCACTACTCTTTCCCATAGCTTCATTGTATGGCTCATCAACTTTATCCCCCTATAGTTACTGCAACTCTGCACGTCACCCTTATTCTTAAAAATAAGGCACTAACACACTTCTTCTCCATTCCTCAGGCGTCCTCTCACTCTCTAAAACCCTGTTGAACAAACTAGTTAAAAATTCCACAGCTGCCTCTCCTAGACACTTCCAGACCTCCACCGGGATGTCGTCAGGACCAACTGCCTTTCCACTTTTCATCCTCTTCAAAGCCTTCCTGACTTCATCCTTTCTAATCTTATCTACTTTCTGTTCCACAGAGTTCACCCCTTCTACTCTTTTTTCCCTCTCATTTTCCTCATTCATCAACTCCTCAAAGTACTCCTTCCATCTCCTCTGTACACTCTCCTCACTTGTGAGCACCCTTCCATCTCTATCCTTAATAACTCTAACTTGCTGTACATCCTTCCCATCTCGATCCCTCTGCCTAGCAAATCCTGTACAAGTCCTTCTCTCCTTCTCTAGTGTCTAACCTAGTGTACAACTTGTCATATGCCTTCTGCTTGGCCTTAGACACCTCCCTCTTCACTCTGCGCTGTAACTCCTTGTATTCCTGTCTATTCTCTTCAGTCCTGTCCATGTCCCACTTCCTCTTGACTAACCTCTTCCTCTGGATACTATCCTGAACTTCCTCATTCCACCACCAAGTCTCCTTATCTTCTTTCCTCCTTCCAGATGACACACCCAGCACCTTTCTCCCTGTCTCCCTGATCACTTCTGCTGTAGTTTCCCAGTCATCTGGCAGCACTACCTGACCACCCAGAGCCTGCCTCAACTTCTGTCTAAATTCCTCACAACATTCCTCCTTTTTCAGCTTCCACCACTTGGTTTTCTTCCCCTATCTTTGACCTCTTCGTCTTACAGACCATCAAAGTCATCCTACACACCACCATCCTATGCTGTCTGGCTACACTCTCTCCCACTACCACTTTACAGTCACTAATCTCTTTCAGATTGCCTCTTCTACATAAGATGTAGTCTACCTGTGTGCTCCTACCTCCACTCTTATAAGTCACTCTATGCTCCTCCCTCTTCTGAAAATAAGTGTTAACCACAGCCATGTCCATCCTCTTAGCAAAGTCCACTACCATCTGTCCTTCAAGGTTCCTTTCCTTAACTCCAAACTTGCCCATCACCTCCTCATCACCTGTGTTCCCCTCACCAACATGTCCATTAAAATCCGCTCCTATCACCACTCTCTCACCCGTGGGAATACTCTCCATCACCTCATCTAATTCACTCCAGAATCTCTCTTTCTCCTCTAACTTACAACCTACCTGTGGGGCATAACCACTAACAACATTCAACATCACCCCTTCAAACTCTAACTTCAGACTCATCACCCTGTCTGACACTCTCTTCACCTCCAGAACATTCCTCACAAACTCCTCCTTCAGGACCACACCTACCCCATTTCTCTTACTATCCACACCATAATAAAACAGCTTGAATCCTGCTCCTATACTACGAGCCTTGCTACCCTTCCACCTGGTCTCCTGTACACACAGTATATCCACCTTCCTTCTCTCCATCATATCAGCCAGCTCTCTACCTTTCCCTGTCATAGTACCAACATTCAGAGTTCCTATTCTCAGTCCTACACTCTTACCTCTCCTCCCTCCTCTACTTCTTCGACCAACAGTAGCCCAATTTCCACCGGCGCCCTGTAGGTCAATGGTGCCGATGGTGGTCGCTGTTATCCCGGGCCTCGACCGGTCCGGTATGAAATTCAGAGTACTGACGATTCGCATGGTTAAATTTGGCAATGTTGTGACTGGGACTGTGACCCCCATGGCTAGATTCACATACACACAACTCACATACACACAACTGAAATACAAAACTCACACATACATTCAAACACACAACTCCCACACACAACTCACACGTAACCTGACACACAACTCTCACACACTTACAAAACACAACTCCCACATACTCCAAAACACAACTCAGACCCCCTGTGTAGTCCAACACGCAACCACACACACCACAAGAACACACAACTTCACACTTGATTTGAGGTTTAAGTGTCAAGTCTTGAGACTTTTCTACTTGCAACACGACGACTTCCTCCAGTGTGCATTGCTGCATCAACTTCCAGGCGTCTTTGTGTCTGGAAAGAATGCTGAAGTCCCCGAGTGTGTTGTGGAGGCTTGTGTTAGTAAGGGATGAGGTGTGTGTGATGTACAGTTGTGCATTAAAGCGTGT
>JAUCMX010000023.1:17362255-17374755 GCA_033459395.1 Hemibagrus guttatus | reverse complement strand
GTGTGTTGAGCTGTATGGGAATTGTGTTTGAGGTGTGTGTGTGTGTGTGTGTGTGTGTGTGTGTGTGTGTGTGTGTGTTGAGCTGTATGGGAATTGTGTTTGAGGTGTCGTGTGTGTGAATGTGTGTGTTGTGTGTGTGTGTTGAGCTGTATGGGAATTGTGTTTGAGGTGTGTGTGTGTGTGTGTGTGTGTATGTGTGTGTTGAGCTGTATGGGAATTGTGTTTGAGGTGTGTGTGTGTGTGTGTGTGTGTGTTGAGCTGTATGGGAATTGTGTTTGAGGTGTGTGTGTGTGTGTGTGTTGAGCTGTATGTGAATTGTGTTTGAGGTGTGTGTGTGTGTGTGTGTGTGTGTGTGTGTGTGTGTGTGTGTGTTGAGCTGTATGGGAATTGTGTTTGAGGTGTGTGTATGTGTGTGTTGAGCTGTATGGGAATTGTGTTTGAGGTGTGTGTATGTGTGTGTTGAGCTGTATGGGAATTGTGTTTGAGGGGTGTGTGTGTGTGTGTGTGTTGAGCTGTATGGGAATTGTGTTTGAGGTGTGTGTGTGTGTGTGTGTGTGTGTGTGTTGAGCTGTATGGGAATTGTGTTTGAGGTGTGTGTGTGTGTGTGTGTGTGTGTGTGTGTGTGTGTGTGTTGAGCTGTATGGGAATTGTGTTTGAGGTGTGTGTGTGTGTGTGTGTGTGTTGTGTGTGTTGAGCTGTATGGGAATTGTGTTTGAGGGTGTGTGTGTGTGTGTGTGTATGTGTGTGTTGAGCTGTATGGGAATTGTGTTTGAGGTGTGTGTGTGTGTGTGTGTGTGTTGAGCTGTATGTGAATTGTGTTTGAGGTGTGTGTGTGTGTGTGTGTTGAGCTGTATGTGAATTGTGTTTGAGGTGTGTGTGTGTGTGTGTGTGTGTGTGTGTGTGTGTGTGTGTGTGTGTGTGTGTGTGTGTTGAGCTGTATGGGAATTGTGTTTGAGGTGTGTGTATGTGTGTGTTGAGCTGTATGGGAATTGTGTGTGTGTGTGTGTGTGTGTGTGTGTGTGTGTGTGTGTTGAGCTGTATGGGAATTGTGTGTGTGTGTGTGTGTGTGTGTGTGTGTGTTGAGCTGTATGGGAATTGTGTGTGTGTGTGTGTGTGTGTGTGTGTGTGTGTTTGAGCTGTATGGGAATTGTGTGTGTGTGTGTGTGTGTGTGTGTGTGTTGAGCTGTATGGGAATTGTGTGTGGTGTGTGTGTGTGTGTGTGTGTTGAGCTGTATGGGAATTGTGTTTGAGGTGTGTGTGTGTGTGTGTGTGTGTGTGTGTGTTGAGCTGTATGGGAATTGTGTTTGAGGTGTGTGTGTGTGTGTGTATGTGTGTGTTGAGCTGTATGGGAATTGTGTTTGAGGTGTGTGTGTGTGTGTGTGTTGAGCTGTATGTGAATTGTGTTTGAGGTGTGTGTGTGTATGTTGAGCTGTATGTGAATTGTGTTTGAGGTGTGTGTGTGTGTGTGTGTGTGTGTGTGTGTGTGTGTGTGTGTGTTGAGCTGTATGGGAATTGTGTTTGAGGTGTGTGTATGTGTGTGTTGAGCTGTATGGGAATTGTGTTGAGGTGTGTGTATGTGTGTGTTGAGCTGTATGGGAATTGTGTTTGGGGGGTGTGTGTGTGTGTGTGTTTGAGCTGTATGGGAATTGTGTTTGAGGTGTGTGTGTGTGTGTGTGTGTGTTTTGGGGAGCTGTATGGGAATTGTGTTTGAGGGGAGTGTGTGTGTGTGAGCTGTATGGGAATTGTGTTTGAGGTGTGTGTATGTGTGTGTTGAGCTGTATGGGAATTGTGTTTGAGGGGTGTGTGTGTGTGTGTTGAGCTGTATGGGAATTTGTTTGAGGTGTGTGTGTGTGTTGAGCTGTATGGGAATTGTGTTTGAGGGGTGTGTGTGTGTGTGTGTGTTGAGCTGTATGGGAATTGTGTTTGGTGTGTGTGTGTGTATGTTGAGCTGTATGTGAATTGTGTTTGAGGTGTGTGTGTGTGTGTGTGTGTGTGTGTGTGTGTTGAGCTGTATGGGAATTGTGTTTGAGGGGTGTGTGTGTGTGTGTTGAGCTGTATGGGAAGTGTGTGTGTGTGTGTGTGTGTTGAGCTGTATGGAAGTGTGTGTGTGTGTGTGTGTGTGTGTGTGTGTGTGTGTTGTGTGTTGAGCTGTATGGGAAGTGTGTGTGTGTGTGTGTGTGTGTGTTGAGCTGTATGGGAATTGTGTTTGAGGTGTGTGTGTGTGTGTGTGTGTGTGTGTGTGTGTGTGTTGAGCTGTATGGGAATTGTGTTTGAGGTGTGTGTGTGTGTGTATGTGTGTGTTGAGCTGTATGGGAATTGTGTTTGAGGGGTGTGTGTGTGTGTGTGTGTGTTGAGCTGTATGGGAATTGTGTTTGAGGTGTGTGTGTGTGTGTGTGTGTGTTGAGCTGTATGGGAATTGTGTTTGAGGGGTGTGTGTGTGTGTGTGTGTGTGTTGAGCTGTATGGGAATTGTGTTTGGGTGTGTGTGTGTGTGTGTGTGTGTGTGTGTGTGTGTGTGTTGAGCTGTATGGGAATTGTGTTTGAGGGGTGTGTGTGTGTGTGTTGAGCTGTATGGGAATTGTGTTTGAGGGGTGTGTGTGTGTGTGTTGAGCTGTATGGGAAGTGTGTGTGTGTGTGTGTGTGTGTTTTGAGCTGTAGGAAGTGTGTGTGTGTGTGTGTGTTTTGGTTGAGCTGTTGGAAGTGTGTGTGTGTGTGTGTGTGTTGAGTGGGGTGTGTGTGTGTGTGTTGTGTTGAGCTGTATGGGAAGTGTGTGTGTGTGGTGTGTGTGTGTGTGTGTTGAGCTGTATGGGAAGTGTGTGTGTGTGTGTGTGTGTGTGTGTGTGTGTTGGTTGAGCTGTATGGGAAGTGTGTGTGTGTGTGTGTGTGTTGAGCTGTATGGGAAGTGTGTGTGTGTGTGTGTGTTGAGCTGTATGGGAAGTGTGTGTGTGTGTGTGTGTGTGTTTTGAGCTGTATGGGAAGTGTGTGTGTGTGTGTGTGTGTGTGTTGAGCTGTATGGGAAGTGTGTGTGTGTGTGTGTGTGTGTGTGTGTGTTGAGCTGTATGGAAGTGTGTGTGTGTGTGTGTGTGTTTTGTGTGTGTGTGTGTGTGTGTGCTGAAGACTTGACACGTGGTAAGTCATTACAGGAAACAGTACAGAAAGATGTAAGTACAGAATAAAAGAAATAACCAGCACAGTGCAGGTTTCTGTAGTGCTCTTCACAGCCAGAAGGGGGCGAACTTTCATTACACAAACAGAATTCATTACATTTAAAAAAAACAACAACTTGTATCTGTTGTGTTGTTCGCTGCTACAACAAATCTGAAAAGAAAACCGCACTAATAATTTACTAACTTATTTATTAATGCATTTATTTATTTGTTTTTAACAATAATTAATTACTTATATCATTTCTTAGTTTTAATTCTTTAAATATTTTTTATCCCAAATCTGTTGAACAGTTCTCCAGTATTTAAGAGTATGTTCCTTCTTCTTCAGTGTGTCGTTACAGAACACACATCAGATATTAGTACACACTCTCACGTGTGTGTGTGTGTGTGTGTGTGTGTGTAGTCCATGCAGTGCTGATATGAAGAACAGACAGTGTTCATCCTCGTCCATCAGAGACAGATGGCGACCAAATGCAATTTACTGCCCGAACCACTTGTGTGTGTGTATAGGAGTGTGCACGTGTGTGTGTGTGTGTGTGTTTTGGAGACAGAGAAAGCAGAGGCATTGCACTCACATTTTCTGGATATATACATATATAAGTGTATCAAATAGAGAACTCTGTGTGTGTGTGTGTGTGTGTGAGAGATAGACGGTGTCATGTTGCTGCGTTATGTGCTGACACGGCTCTGCATGTTGCACCTGGTGTGTGAAGGGAGATGGCCAGCTGCTGATGCTCCACACACACACACACACACACACACACACACACACTTTTCATATCCTTATAAAATTTGATATGCTTCTCCTCTCTCCTGCACAAACATGACATAATTCCCAAAAGAAGATACAAATTCTAAGAACTATTTCAATTAGAGGTGTTTTCAACCCTGCACACACACACAATCTCCAATTAATCAGTGGTACAAGAACCTTCACTGTATTCTAGCCTGTATTTGCATATTCGAACCTGATTGGCTCTTATATTTTATGATGCAATAACTCTTACCGGTGATGTATTCAGTGAGATTTTCAGCACTACATGCTTTCTTCACTGAATTTGATAGCTACATGATAGCTTTAGCACTTTTACCAGTCACATTTAATCACAGAACTTACTTTATATCAAGTGTATTGTGCCTTTAAACATTCCTGAAACAGCTTGGCCCCACTTCTCGTGCTGTTCCTGGAAAAACCTGCTGGCAAAAAGTAAGAGCCAGACTGTGTAAACTCATCTATCTTATCGCGGCGGAGAGAGAACGCGCTTAATGACGGCTTTCATTCAACATCGTGGATCACTCTGCAACATGGAAGTGCTAGATAAAAGGTCTCGCCTCACGTCCGTTCCAGCTCAGCCGTGATCAGGGATTCGGTTCGCAGTTTGAACAGTCGGTCTGTTCAGTAGATCCTTCCAGAACATCTAAAATCGAGCTATTCCAAAAATCCTCAAGCGACTCCTTAGCCTTTTTTTCTGTTATTTATTTTGGAATGGAAACAGAGCTGAGCTGTTATTAGAGATGACGTGCCATACCCTGATTAGAAGTCATGATCCATAGACATCATGATGTCATGAAGACACAAGCGTTAAATATTCTTTTCAATCAGGATAAAAACATCTGAATTCCTCCCGCTTCCTGACTTCTCTCTGAGCTCCAGAGCTCGGTTCTGAACACATCCCCAGATTATTACTAACACCTGCTGATTAGTCCTGTTCTCTCTCATTAGCTTGTGTATACATTCCTCTCTGATTGGTTAATGGCTTTGTGTAGTCTGCAAGCACTTCTACTGCAGTTCAAAGTCATGTTTCAAGTCCCAGAGTTCCTCTGTTTTCCTTATTCCTGCTTTTACAGTTCTAATATCCCAGTTCTCAATTTTCCTAGTTTCTCTATCCTTCAGTTTCAATTTCTTTCTCAAATTCCCCTTACTTTCCCTGTTTCTCCAAATTTCCACAGATCCCAAACTTTCCGAACTCTTCTGGTTCACAGTAGTCCCATAATTGTCCCACGGTCCCTAGATCTAGTCGAACCTTAGTTCTCCTAGTTAGTGTAGATACCCTAGTTTCCCTATATCACCTAGTTATTTAGTTGTCTTCCTCTCAAGCCTCTTCTAGTTCCTCTAAATGCCCTAGATTTTCTAATGTTCTACATTCCCATGATTTGTAAGTAGTTCTAGGGTTAAGGTTAGGAAACCCAACATTTTCCAAGTCCCCATAGTTCATTCAGTTCCCCTTAGTTTCCCTAGATACTATAGTTTCCTAGTTATCCAGGTTTCCTGAACAGTTCTCCTTCCCCTGTGTTTCCATAGTTGCCTAATTGTCCAAAATCTCCCAGGTCCCCTAGTTCCTACATTTTCTCTTTGTTCCAGTACTTTACAAGCACTTTTCATACTTCCACTAGTTCTTTTAGTTCACTTTCTTTCCCAAGATACTACTTTCTTCATTTTCTCGGCTCGAACCCCTTCTAGCTATTATAGTTAGCCTATTTGTTTTACTTCCCAGGTCACCTTAATTACCTAGTTTTCCTAATCCACTCTCTCTCTCTCTTTTAGTTCCCTTAGGTCCTACAGCCTCCTAATTCTTTTAGTTCCCACAGTTTGCAGGTATTCCTCAACCTCAGTAATTTCCTAGCTCCACTAGTTCTTCAACTTCTCTTAGATCCTAATATTAATACTTCTATTTCCCCTAGTTCAGTTCTCCCAGTTCCCTTAGTTCTGTTAGTGTCCCTTGTTTCCTGGTTCCCTCATATCCCAGTTCTCTTAAGTTTCCCAGTCGCGTACGATATCTATTCCTTCCTGATTTATATTTCAGGAGCACGTACCTCACGTGTTATTGCTCAGTTCCTGTACCGCGGTTTAATACGACGTGACATTT
This sequence comes from Hemibagrus guttatus, assembly GCA_033459395.1. Lineage (NCBI taxonomy): Eukaryota > Metazoa > Chordata > Actinopteri > Siluriformes > Bagridae > Hemibagrus > Hemibagrus guttatus. The sequence continues at coordinate 17,368,722 of JAUCMX010000023.1, read as the reverse complement.
AGGTGTTTATCTGTAGGGAGGATCATTATCAAGATAATGGATTATTCAGATACTGTGGCTGAAAATCCATGGGAGTTTGTACAAACAAATTTGTATGCAAAGTTCCAACTGAGGAGGCTGTCACTGTTTTTTTTTTGTTTTTTTTCCACATCACTCACCATGATAAATACTATATCTCTAAAATCCAGAGAGGATTTCTGGGCATTTGGGATTCGGTGAGCAGGTTTCATCATTTCACCTTCGTACGAGTGATTTATATTTATTTCATTAATGCGTTTAGGAAAGCAGAAGTGTGGGAGCAGGGCACTTAAATCCCAGAGCAATCGCGGGTTAAGCACTAGCCTCGAGGGCATCCTGATGATTAGCATTCGCCAATGGGATCGAACTCATGACCTTTTCCACCACAGCCATTTACCCACCATTGAGTCTTTACCAAACAAGAGGTTTTATTGCTCCTTCATAATCCCAATAAGGCTGAATAATAAACGAGCTCATAAACGTGTTTAATGTGCAAAAAAAAAGAAAAGGAACTTGTTATCTCTGCATATGTAAATGATCGATTTGATTGTGCATGCAAATTCGAACTGATCTGCATACGTGAGTGTGTGGAAAGAGCGTGAAGTTGTGCTTCTTTAGTCAAAAGACAATATTTAGTGCATTTGTAGAGCTATTCAGTATGGGTCACGGTCAATGAGCACCATCGTGTTGTCGCCATTCAGGGTGAATAATGAACAGTCAGGAGTACTTATTGAGCATCTTTCTGCTCTCACAGGCACACAACTCCATATTCATTCTCCCTCCCTCCCTCTCTCTCTCTCCCTCCCTCCCTCTCTCTCTCTCTCTCTCTCTCTCTCTCGCTCGCTCTCTCTCTTCGCCCAAAAGGCACCCCCACCCTGCATCCTGTGTAGACTTACAATTGATTGGTTCATTGTGCAGTGTGTGAATTCTCTGTTTCCCAGATTGCCACTGAACACATGGAAGTGATGTGTGTGTGTGTGTGTGTGTGTGTGTGTGTGTTTGAACAGTTTAGCCTGCAGAACTGGATTAAAGTTGTGAGTTTTTGCAGACATTTGATCAGGGATGGAAACGTGCACATACTGAGTCAATATCATAATGTATTTAAAATGGATATAATGAGTCAAAGTTATACTGTGAGTTAAAAAAGTGTCCACACAGAAATGTGCTTACGTATTTAAGTTATTGCTAATTTAAAAGTGAAGTATTATTATAACTAGAATTATAAGTTATGACTTCAGGTTTTTTTTTTGTCTCAAATGAAAAGTCTGTTATAAAAGTCTTATGAAATGTTGAGTTCGTTTCAGTTTAGGGGCGGGGCTTGTGCTGTGTTACAAATATGTCCCTAGAAATCAAACAAAATCCAATCTCATCACCATCAACATGAATTTGTATGGGGAAATATGGGGAATAAATCTGGTGTGATATTTCACTGAGACTTAAAAACTCTCTCTCTCTTTCCCCTCTGTTTATCCTCATTCTCTCCACAAACTGTAAAATTCCTCATTTGCTCTCAGACATTCAGCTGAGCACGATGATCTATCTATCTATCTGTCTGACTGTCTGTCTACCTATCTATCTTACTGTCTATCTATCTATCTATCTATCTATCTATCTATCTATCTATCTATCTATCTATCTATCTATCTATCTATCTATCTATCAGCCTTACTGTCTGTCTGTCTGTCTGTCTATCTATCTATCTATCTCTTACTGTCTGTCTGTCTATCTATCTATCTCTTACTGTCTATCTATCTATCTATCTATCTATCTATCTATCTATCTATCTTACTGTCTCTCTGTCTGTCTGTCTATCTGTTTGTCTATCAGCCTTACTGTCTGTCTGTCTGTCTATCTATCTCTCTGCCTGTTTGTCTGTCTATCTATCTGTCTATTTATCTGCCTTACTGTCTATCTATCTGTCTGACTTTACATTTCTGGCATTTGGCAGACGCTCTTATCCAGAGCGATGTACAAAAGTGCTTTAGTTCTCAGTCAATGAATACATTAACACTGGTTCAATAGGACACAAACTTGGGATACCATTAGCCTAAACTGACTTGGATTTATTTATTTGGATTTATTTATTTTATTTATTTATTTATTTATTTAAACTTTGCAACATAATACATAAACAGGGAAAAATAAGAGCTAGTTTAAGTACTTCAGGAAGAGGTAAGTCTTCAGTTGCCGTTTGAAGATGGTCAGAGACTCGGGCCGTACGGATACCTAGGGGAAGTTCGTTCCACCACCTCGGTGCCAGAACAGAGAAGAGTCTAGATGTATACCTACCTTTTTCCCTGAGAGATGGTGGGACCAGTCGAGCAGTGCTAGTGGATCTGAGTGAGCGAGGTGCAGTGCGAGGAGTGACGAGAGCTTTGAGGTAAGATGGCGCTGGTCCATTCTTGGCTTTGTAGGCAAGCATTAGTGTTTTGAATCTGATGCGTGCAGCTACCGGAAGCCAGTGGAGGGAACGCAGCAATGGGGTGGTGTGGGAGAACTTAGGCAGGTTGAAAACAAGTCGCGCAGCTGCATTTTAGATCATTTGCAGTGGGCGAATTGCGTTCAGAGGTAGACCTGCCAGAAGAGAGTTGCAGTAGTCCAATCTCGAAATGACCAGAGACTGAACAAGCACCTGAGTAGCCTGTGTGGATAGAAATGGCCGAATCCTTCTGACGTTGTACAGAAGAAACCAACATGAACGTGTCACATTAGTGACATGGGAGGAAAAGGATAGTTGATTGTCCACAGTTACCCCAAGGTTGCGAGCAGTGGCTGAAGGGGAAATCATGGAGTTGTTCAGAGATATCGCAAGGTCTTGGGCTGGGGAAGGATCACCTGGAATGACCAGCAGCTCAGTTTTGCTGGGATTGAGTTTCAGCTGATGAGCAGTCATCCAAGATGAAATGTCCGCAAGGCACGCTGAGATCCGAGCAGAAGCCGTGGTATCTGAAGGAGGGAAGGAGAAGATAAGTTGGGTGTCATCGGCATAGCAGTGGTATGAAAATCCATGTGAGGATATAACTTTGCCAAGAGAGTGAGTATAGAGGGAGAAAAGGAGAGGACCAAGTACTGAGCCTTGTGGGACACCAGTAGAGAGTCTGCGTGGAGCAGATGTCAATCCCTTCCATTTTACCTGATATGAGCGACCATCCAGGTAGGAAGCAAACCATTCCCATGCTGTTCCACAAACTCCAAGACTCCTGGGGGTGGACAAGAGAGTCTTGTGGTTTACTGTGTCAAATGCTGCAGACAGGTCGAGGAGGATGAGGACTGATGACAGTTTGGCTGATATAGCAGCATGTAGTTTCTCAGTGACTGCCAAAAGGGCAGTCTCTGTGGAATGTGCTGCTTTGAAGCCAGACTGGTTGGGGTCATGGAGGTTATTCTGCATGAGATAGTCAGACAGCTGATTACAAACAACACGTTCGAGAATTTTTGAAATAAATGAGAGAAGTGATACCGGTCTGTAGTTGCTGATGTCTGAGGGATCCAGAGCAGGTTTCTTCAGGATGGGGATGACCCTGGCTTTCTTAAAGACAGTTGGAACATGACCAGATGTTAAGGATCCATTGATGACTGTGGTGATGAAGGGTAGGAGGTCAGGTGAGATGGTCTGGAGCATAGGAGAATGTCCGGCCATCTGTTTATGACCTCAAGCTGAAGCAAACTTGGGTTCTGCAGCAGGACAATGATCCAAAACACACCAGCAAGTCCACCTCTGAATGGCTGAAGAAAAACAAAATGAAGACTTTGGAGTGGCCTAGTCAAAGTCCTGACCTCAATCCGATTGAGATGCTGTGGCATGACCTTAAAAAGGTGGTTCATGCTCGAAAGCCCTCCAATGTGGCTGAATTACAACAATCCTGCAAAGATGAGTGGGCCAAAATTCCTCCACAGCGCTGTAACAGACTCACTGCAAGTTATGGAAAATGCTTGATTGCAGTTGTTGCTGCTAAGGGTGGACCAACCAGTTATTAGGCTTAGGGGGCAAACACTTTTTCACACAGGGCCATGTAGTTTTGGATTTTGTTTTCCCTTAATAATAAAAACCTTCATTTAAAAACTGCATGATGTGTTTACTTGTGTTATCTTTGACTAATATTTAAATGTGTTTGATTATCTGAAACATTAAAGTGTGACAAACATGCAAAAAAATAAGAAATCAGGAAGGGGGCCAACACTTTTTCACACCACTGTATCTATCTATCTATCTGTCTGTCTTGCTATCTATCTATCTATCTATCTATCTATCTATCTATCTATCTATCTATCTATCTATCTATCTGTCTGATTTATTTCTTATGTAAGAAGACTATTTTTATAACATTGGTGAATTAGCTATTTAGAGAAATTGCTGGTCATGACATTAGGCAGTGTTTAGGTTGAGGGAGGAGTCTGTTTAGGTTTTTAGCTTGCTTTTGATTAGCCGCTGGGCCTCTTAAGTCATACACGTGCTATACAATAATGTTTTTGTCGTAGTTCGGAACAGGAAATGAAGTGTCGGTCGTCGTTCAGTTGCTGTGTCCGAGTTGCCGGAGTGTGTTTTCACACGGCGCAGATCTGAAGAGGAAAAAATGCGATTGTCGGAGCAACTGGAAACGCTCAATTGTCCGTTTGTGCGAGAGGAGCGGCGCAGCTGTGCAGCGTTGGAACAAAACGACGCGTTGTGTTGGAACCACAACAAAGAGCAGAGAGGCTTCTCTTTCCTTTCTGCTGCATGTCCAAGGACAAACACCGAGAAGCTCTCACACTCTGATTCACCTTTAACCCTCTGCGGCCCAGTTGTTGCACCTCGGCAGCAGTGAATGGATTGAACTCCTGATCTACTGAGACTCTCATCTTAGACCAAATGATTGATTCAGATAGTGATAAGCCTAATATTAATAAAATACACAATAATCACATTGATCATGATTTTTAATGATGAATCTGTTCAGTCAGAAGTAAGTGTGTGTGTGTGTGTATGTGTGTGATAGTGCCATGCAATGGTTTGGTACCCTGTCCAGGTTGTCCTCTTCCTTGTGCCCTGAGGCTCCCACCATCCTGTGTAGGATAAGAGGTAGAAGATGGATGGATGGATGGATGGATGGATGGATGGATACCGCTATTTCTTTTCTAAAACAGACACTGAAACCTTAAGAATCGATATTCATTCAATGTTTTTTTTTAACTATCAAGCTGTAAAAATATAAAAAAAGAAACTAAAAATATATATACAATTATTAATATGAGAACAGAACACACACATTCCTTTATATGCATGCAAATGTTCCCAGTTCCAGCCAAAAATTCCTTTCTAAATCCAATCCCCGATATCTGATCTGTCATATGTTGCTAGAATCGGGCTCGATTCTGATCCGTGCGTATCGGATCGGTGATGTCTCTGATTTATATGTTTTACCCTTGTTGTACATAATAAGAGACAAACGTGCCATATTATTATCATTTGATACACTCTCTATATCTTGGAAATGCAAAAGCACAGCTTGTGTGTGTGTGTGTGTGTGTGTGTGTGTGTGAGTGTGTGTGTAGGAATGTGTGTGGAACATGTGTTGGCTTGAGACTGACAGGTGTTGTAGGAACAGCGTGATTGTCGTGAGAACAGGCCGTAGTCGGACCGGTCCAGCTGCATTCAACGGCTGTGATTAACCAACCAGAACCGAGCGGAAATCCTGTGCATTAGGACGCCTTCGATCGCGGCTGAGGAGCGTAAATCAGAAAGTTTAGAAAGAACGTGTGGCGTTGCTTCAAAAGCATGCGGTTCAGAGAGCTTCTGCTTGTAGAAAATATCGTTTTATTATTCTCAGTATTCCGAGATTTAGTTCAAGACTGAATAATAAAGCAGAGAGAGAAACAGATTAATGGATCTATCTATCTATCTATCTATCTATCTATCTATCTATCTATCTATCTATCTATCTATCTATCTATCTATCTATCTATCAAATAAATATGCAAAAGTAAGTGTTTTTAACACAGCAGTGAAGAGAGAACACTCTCAAATTGTTTAGGATTTTTCCTGCTAGAATTTTAAAAAATTCCCAGAGATTCTTTTCAGCATTGTCTGGCTTGAAAATCCACGTCTGGAGCTTGGTTTGTGGCTATAAATGAAAAATGCTACATAAACATTTGAACAATTGAACTGTAAACGATCGAGAATTAAAAACGATGTCCTCGGGACACGCAGTCGCTGCTAGGAAGCCTTTAATGGACCTGCTGCCGTTCACTCAAACCCGAAGCCAAGTAACGTTCACCTTAACAGGATTAATGTTTTGTATCATGTAGTCGTGTGTGGTGTAGAAATGTACACGGGAAGCAGGTTTGTGGAGCTAAATATGCATTAGACTCCACGCGAAAACACACCGCATGGAGTGTCAGCTGTTTGTTATTCGCATTTCGATGGTATTGACATAGCTGCTGCTCTGTTCCACCCTGCCCTGCCCACACAC
>JAUCMX010000023.1:17287255-17357255 GCA_033459395.1 Hemibagrus guttatus | reverse complement strand
ATACATGGCTCAGTTAAGCTGCAGATGAATGAAATGAAACTTTGATTGCATGACCTTGCGATCCAGTGAATCCAATGAACTCAAGTACAAGCACCGTCAGTGGAACGCTAGATTTAACTTTAACCTTCGCTTTAACCTTCGATCTTTTAGATCATGTTTAGTCTTTCTGAGGTTCAAAGAACTGCCTCAAATCTTACGATCGTTACTTACGTTACCTCACTTATACGAGGCATGGCAAAACACGTCTGCTTTACATAGCTCTATTAAAAACACACACCTGTTCTCTCTCTCTCTCTCTCTCTCTTTCTATGTCCAATGCTGTAGGGGTTCTGGAGGGGTGAGAAGGGGTGAGGAGGGGTGAGGACAGAGCCATTGTCACCCTTTTAGGGTGCGGCTGGTCACACGTGGCCCTACTTTTGAGCGTCTGGCCTTCACACGCGCCTCAGTGGCAGGTGCTCTGATGGATGTTCACACAACTGCCAAAGCAAACAAAGCCCACACGAACTCACACATACACACATGCTGTTGAAGGGGCAAGAAAAACAGGCCTCAGACCACCACCTCGGACGACACCTTTTACTACGGGTCAGTCGGATAACAAAAGCCTCACTAGACTCGTTTGGTGATCTTTACTCATGCATACAGTATAACCTTATATGTTTGATGGCTCGGGTGTTTCGTTGCTATAGTGACAGTTGAGTCACAGGGACATGCTCATGTGAAACTCCACCACAAGTCTTGCATGTAACTCTAAGGAAAGCACCAACAAAGCGGGATTAAAAAAAAAGCATTCTTACCTCTCAGCCAATCAGATCGCCAGTTGGAGCGAATGAGAACACGGAGGAACAATGTGGCCGTGACAAATGAGGCTACAAATACGGTATAAGCAGATTTACAGCAAATGATTTCATTACCACTACACTGACCTTGCAATATAACTAAAAATAACACATTGTCTATTTTTTGTCCAACTTAAACAAGACACTTGTTTAAGTTGGACATGATAATAATAAATCTGATCTAAACAGCAGGCAGGTCCGGTTCGTTAGGACACTGGGATTGTTAAGAAAATTTGCTATGTTATAATCTAGCACAAAGGAATGCTGGCAATTTTTTTTATCATTGGGGAAAAAGCTAGTTATTATTTAGATAGTCTTAGATCACTACAGGCACGACTTATGAATTATTCATGAACTACCGGGAAAATAACACAAACTGTGTGTAATTATTAAGAGTGAACGAGACGGAACGGAAGGGAAGGGTAGCGATGGTCTGGGTGACTCCTGGGAGTTTAAAGGGTCTCATTTGTCAAAAAAAATTACAGATATACTATAAATAAAAAACCCTTTGTCTACACTAACTCTCTGACTGTGTGTCCTTTTCCGCCTGTGTAACCCAATACACTGTGTAGTTGTTAATCCTGCAGTAGAGCTCATATCACCGCAGTGTAAGAGGAGATCTAAGACAGTTAACATGTATAGCTGTGCAGTAATTAAAAAAGGACTCGGATTTCAAGCTGAAGTTTGTCTGAAATCATGTTTCTCTCTCTCTCCAGCGTGGGGTTATGTCTGAGGTTTGAATGGGATGTGAATGAGCGAACCTCCAGGTCTTGATATAGTCCATGTTGGCAGCAGGTGTGTGTGTGTGTGTGTGTGTGTGTGTGTGTGTGTGTGTGTGTGTGTGTGTGTGTTTTGGGGGCAGTGGGTGGGCATTAACTCATATAGAATTTTTTGATCTCAGGCCAGGAGTTTGGGGGTCAGGTGGTTTGGGGTGTTTGGGATAGACTGCATAACTCTCAGACATCTGGAAAAGCCAACATGGTTGCCATGACCACGGCACGCTGGGAGTCGGACAGGTGTGTGTGTGTGTGTGTGTGTGTGTGTGTAACAATATCTTTGGTGGAGCCTCTCACCATGGCCTGGTTTATGTGGAGCAATGAGTGCACTGTATCAGATCTAAAGAGTAAGAGAATTTTCTTTGTAAATTTTTTAAAAAGGTCTAAAGAGTTGAGCAGAATATTTTTTTGTAATTTTTTAAGATCTAAAGAGTTGAGGAGAAATTCTTACTGAATTTTTTTAAGAAAGATCTAAAGAGGTGAGGAGAAATTTCTTTGACATTTTGTTGGAAAATTCCATTATTACATTTCCCAATTTTACCAGATTTTAAAAGTTTTTGCTGATTTTCTTTGTACTCATCTGTGTACATGGATACATTCCAAGTTCCCCATAATGTCTGACGTACATCCAGTGATGCCTGCAAAACTCCAGGAAAACTCAAACGCTAAAAAACGACAAACAAAGGAGATTAAAATACAGTGAAAGAGCAAGTACAAAAACAGAAAAAGTGCGTTTTATAGTTGAGTAAAAGCAACTCGTGCACTGAGGCTACAACAGACACCGAGTGATTGACATTAAAACGTTTTGTCATTTTTGCCTGAATTTACCCGAAGTGACGTCCGGTTTTCAGAGGCTTTCGCAGTTTTCACAGAGTTTAGCGTACAAGACGAATACACAAGAGAATGTAAGAGTGTTGTTTTAACATGGTGTCTTGATATTTTCATTTTAATAACATTAATAAATTAGTCCCAGTTTGCTGAGAGCATTAGTGGAAATGTTCTTGGTAGTGTCTCTACTGTGTGTGTGTGTGTGTGTGTGTGTGTGTGTATGTGATTAAGATGGGAGCTGCAATGAGAATCACAGGTGCTTGTGTTGCTTCCTGCTCCCCCAGTTCTGGCCTCCTGCTCTCTCTCACAATACTGAAAAACACCGCCAGACCTCTTTCTAGCCAAAGCAATAAAGATCCTCTCTCTCTCTCTCTCTCTCTCTCTCTCTCTCTCTCACACACACACACACACACACTCTCTCTCTATTCATTTCACTCTCTCCGGAGTCCTTTTTTACCCCCTCCTTTCACCTCTCTTCCCTGTTCACTCCTTGTCTGTGGTGCGAGTAACAGCATTAACACCAGCTGAGTTTTGGCACTCTGTGAGTCCAGGTGCTTCGGACGGAGTCTGCTTATTTGCTTTCATTATCACAAGACAGTCCAAGAGAAGAAGACGAGCCCTTTGGCTTTCTGTGTCCGTAATATCGCTAGCCAGTACATGGAGTTCAGACCGTGGGTAAATGGACGGTGAAACGACCGGTGTAGTTTTATTGTTTTGTCATAAAAGCGGTATGTTTGTTTTCTGTATAAAAAGATTCAGGATGTGTTACATATGATCTGCAATGTCAGAAAATGGATTCAGCAGCTAATACGCAAGCAACTGGAGGAAATATGTCTCTCCAAAAGACTAGCTAGCTAACCAAGCAACAACTAGCGATTCGAACCTCGTTCCACAAGACGTTTACTGGCGCAGTTTCCTGAAATCATAATTTATTTCTGCCTTAGTAACTATTTGAAAGGAGAATGAACAAAACCTCAACATGGTACAAGAGGAAAAGAACCCTTCAGGATGTGCTGTTCTAGGAAAATAATCAACCCCTCATTGATTATATTTTATTACATACTTATTACGTATAGATTATTTGAAATAGTTTACACTGATTCTCTCCTGAACAGAACACTGACTTTCATGTCAGAAATCATTTGTAAAAACCATGGAGCATCTGTCACTATCCAATTACTTGTGGAATGTATTGCGATCCAGGATCTGTTTCCTTCATCCAAGCCGTTTTTTTTTTTTAATTGCACACAAACACACGCAACACTGTACACGCTCTCTCAGATGAACATGTGTTCTGCGCTGTGTAGCGATGGATCCCAGGGGCTGCTCATGGCTGAAAGTCTGCCTGCTTCAGCCAGGTGGATCTGGCCAAAAGTTCAGCACAGCTCAGCAGACTTTCCTTGAGCGCTTCTAACTTGTGCTCGGGGACGAGAGAAAAGCAGCGGCCTGGAATTTCACATCGTCCCTTTTATCGTTTTGGCAGAAAGGGGATAAGGGATCGGGAAACTGGACGTGGTGTAAAGTTCAGTCTGTCCGGTAGAAATATGCGGCGTTAACTCAGACAAGTGAGTGTATGGGACGGATATATTTCTATTAGCGCACGCAGATGAATAAACAACCCTTTCCTGGGATTGAAAGCAAATTGTCCCGCTTCATATGAGCAATTTGTCAGCACATAACGACGAGCGCTCCCCCCGGACGTTTGGAGCCATCAGGATTAGGTCAGTTTAATCAAATAAGCGTTCAGCTCGCAGGAATTTGAAACCCTTAAGGTTAGGCAGGCCTGCGAGGTGGATCTTGGCAGCCGGTGAACTCCGGGATCCACTCAGTTATTTTTCCGGGGGAGATGAGCGAGTCCTCCTGAGCGGGCGGGTTCCTACAGGCAGTGGAATCATAAGAAAGTGAGAGGAGAAAGAAATAAGACACTGGATGCTAACACAAGTGCTCTGACGGCATGTCAGGATTGTATCAGTGCAATGACACGATCTAAAGGGGAGTAACAGAGCAACATGTCTTTTATCTATTAACTAGTTACACTGCATGATAGAGAGCCTGAGAGTTAGCAGATAGCAGATCTTATAAATTTATAAAATGTTGCACAAATTCTAACAAGGAAAGCTTCAATTTCATACTTATGAGGTCAGAAAAAATGTATACCCCCCCCCCCCCCAAAAGCACACACACACACACACACACACACACACACAAAACCCCCCACAGCCAAACTATCACCTCATAACTTTTAAAACTTTTATAAATTTGCAAGCTGAGAGGTAAAGAAAACATACTGGGCAAGAAAGGAAATGAATCAACAATCACTTACTGTAATTACTTTCCTCTAGCCGCATGTCCTGAAGTGTTTTCTTCTTGTATCCTAACAATTTGCCAATGATTACCTGGTAATTTTTTATTTATTTTCACAATAAATCTTGCGGGATGTCTGAGAAACATTCAAAATCCTATAACAAGTCTAACTAATCTTAAGAACGTTCCTACACACAAAGATTTACAGAATTTTATAAAACCTGAAGATGTGAGCTGGGAAGTTAACACTACACACACGTGTCATTACACACAAAGGCTAGTTTTATTCCATTCTCAGTCAAATAAGCACTACAAGAAGGATGTGTTTGGTTAAAAAGTTAAAAAGGACATTAATAGGAAAGACGGAAGAATGAAATCAAAGCTGGAAAGTGTGGATTTGATCCAGATCGTGTGGTTCTTCTGTTCAGAAAATGCTGATTGTTTTAATGACAGGAGATTCACCGTCTGATGATGACGATGATGATTTTCACAAAATTTGCAAAAACCATTCATTCATTCATTGCCTACCACTTATCCGAACTATTCACGGGTCACGGGGAGCCTGTGCCTATCTCAGGCGTCATTGGGCATCAAGGCAGGATACACCCTGGACGGAGTGCCAACCCATCGCAGGGCACACACACACTCTCATTCACACACTACGGACAATTTAGAGATGCCAATCAACCTACAATGCATGTCTTTGGATTGGGGGAGGAAATCGGAGGAAACCCCCGAGGCACGGGGAGAACATGCAAACTCCACACACACACACACGGCGGTGGGAATCGAACCCCCAACCCTGGAGGTGTGAGGCAAACGTGCTAACCACTAAGCCACCGTGCCCCCCTTTGCAAAAACCAAATATCAAAATTCAGTGTGACAGGATCACAATGTCGAGGATTTTGGAAATCTGATGACTAGTAAAACGTGACAATGAAATGGATTTGGTCATCCTCTGCTACATTTCTTAACAAATGTTTTCCAGCGTGGCTGATTTCTGCGCTCTTGGCAAACTAATTCACATCTCTATACAAGCTGTACGTCTTGATTTGGTGTACGATTCCCAGAGCCGCTACACCGTGTGCTGTTCTGCAGCTATAAACAGTTGAGGGATGGAGACGTGTAGGAGGCACAGTGCTGCCAAAAAGCAAAGCAGCAGCACAATCGATTGTGGCCCGTTTGGAGGAAAGTCCACCATCATAGACTCCGAATGGAACAGCGAGCTCTCTCTGAACGTGTAGCACTAAAGTTTGTCCCTTTCTGTTAAAGCTATTTGCCATGATTTAAAAACTCCAGAAGGATATTCCAATTGGGAATCCCTGTGTTTGTACTTAGGAAAGATCCAAAGTCGGAACGTCTCCCTTGATGCTAATAGCAGAGATAGCGGAGAGCTTAGCGAGGGATCGAAGGCTAAAGACAGAAATCCAGAAGGGCTTGTGAGGAGTATCCCTTAACATCAAGCTGAAATATATACACGATTTCTACGAAAGGGACAGATATGGGGTCACTATATAAAAACGAACGGCTGGCTGACGAAAAATTACAACCCCGATAAACAAGCCAATAAACTCTAAACAGAGCAAAGACGACCTTTTGACTGAAACTGAGGGCAACTGTGGAGAGGATTTGGCTCGGATATTTTAATAAGTTCAACGAATTAATTAAAATGATTAATATCACAGATGAAAAAACGGTGATTAGTGTAAAATCACGGCAGTAGCACGCAGCGGCCACCCCAGATCCAAAATGGTGCTATTGTCCTCATATAGCCCGACTACCATGGCATATGGACACCAGATACAACGGTGTTCATGTGTACGACCGCCAGACACTACTAGAGCTTGGAAATCATGCACCAGCCAACGTGCATGATGAACTATGGAAAAACCTTCGCAATCTCGGCTTGCTGCGGAGACCAGGCCCTGAGTCCTCGGCGTCACCTGATGCCGGTGGCCAGGAGAGGAGTCGACAAAAGCAGTGCACGAGAAAGCGGAAGCGCGGCAAGAGGGCGGGTGTCCGTGCTAGGCTAAAAACAAACCCTAGCCGGCCGTCACTCCTCTCCATTCTTCTTTCTAATGTCTGCTCCCTGGATAATAAACTGGACTACATCCGACTCCAGCAAACTACATGGCGTGAGTACAGAGACTGCTGCGTCTTTGTTTTTACGGAGACATGGCTCAGCGACAGAGTTCCGGACGCCACCATTCAGCTCGATGGGCTCACCACGTTTCGTGCCGACAGAAATGCAGCTCTGTGCGGTAAGACTCGCGGAGGTGGCTTCTGTGTTTACATCAATGCGGAATGGTGCAAGAAGGCTGTGCTTGTTTATAGCTACTGTTAATCGCTAGTGGAGTTTGTGAATGTTAGACGCAAATTTTATTTACCACGGGAATTCACCACTGTATTCATTGTCGGAGTGTACATTCCCCCCAGCGCTAATGCTAAAGAGGCGTGAGCGAGCTGCAGAATGCTCACCCCGACGGACTGTTTATTATCGCCGGAGATTTCAATCATGCAAATCTCAAGTCTGTTCTCCCTAAATTCCATCAGTATGTGGACTTTGCAACCAGAGGAGTGAACGCACTGGATCTTGTTTATACAAACATTCCCGGTGCGTATCGTGCGGAGCCCTGCCCCCACCTTGGCTACTCAGACCACATCTCTGTTATGTTGATTCCAGCATACAGACCACTCATCAGACGCTCTAAACCGGTTCTGAAATAGGTTAAAACCTGGCCAGAAGGAGCCATCTCTGCTCTTCAGGACTTTCGAGTGCACTGACTGGGACATGTTCAGGGAGGCTGCAACCAATGGTGATACCACAGATTTGGAGGAATATATGTCATCAGTGACCAGCTACATCAGCAAGTGCATCGATGACGTGACCATCTCCAAATCCATCACCACATGCTCCAACCAGAAGCCGTGGATGACCGCAAAAGTGTGTGCGCTGATGAAATCCAGGGACTCTGCCTTCATCCTTGCTGGAGACAAGGATGCCCCAAGAACACCATGGGCTAAACTGTCTTGAGCCATCAGGGAGGCAAAGCGTAAACACTCCCAGAGAATCCACGGTCACTTGGTGCATGTTGCAAGGCATCCAGTCCATCACCAACTACAGGCCAGCTCCACCTGCCTGTGACAATGATGCCTCCCTTCCAGATGCGCTGAACAGCTTCTACGCTCGGTCTGAGGCACAGAATGACGTGACGCAGAGGAAGACCATCCCTCCTCCAGAAGACCAGGTGCTCCTTCTCACCACAGCCGACGTGAGGAAAACTCTATGCAGAGTTAACCCATGGAAAGCTGCTGGACCAGACAACATTCCTGGCAAACTGCTCAGGGAATGTGCAGAACAGATAGCAGATGTCTTCAATGACATCTTCAGCATCTCCCTGGGCAGCGCCGTCATCCCAACATGCCTAAAGACCACCATCATCATCCCCGTGCCGAAGAAGTCTCCAGTGTCCGGTCTCAATGACTACCGTCCCGTTGCACTCACACCCATCATCATGAAGTGCTTCGAGAGGCTCATCATGAGGCAAATCAAGGACCTACTGCCACCATCACTAGACCCCATGCAGTTTGCGTATCGTCCAAATCGCTCCATGGACGATGCCATCACCACAACCCTCCATCTGGCCCTCACCCACCTGGACAATAAGGACTCGTACGTTCGAATGCTGTTCATCAACTTCAGTTCAGCATTCAACACAATCATCCCTCAGCACCTGACGGAGAAGCTGAGTCTGCTGGGCATCAACACCTCCCTCTGCAACTGGATCCTGGACTTCCTGACTGGGAGACCTCAGTCAGTCCGGATCGGGAACAGCACCTCCAGCGCCACCACACTGAACACAGGAGCTCCTCAGGGCTGCGTGCTCAGTCCACTGCTGTTCACCCTGCTGACTCACGACTGTGCAGCAATGCACAGCTCCAACCACATCGTTAAGTTCGACGATGATATGACCATGGTGGGTCTCATCAGCAAGAACGACGAGTCAGCATACAGAGAGGAGGTGCAGAGGCTAACAGCCTGGTGTAAAGCCAACAACCTGTCTCTGAACGTGGAGAAAACGAAAGAGATGGTTGTTGACCTCAGGAGAGCACAGAGTGACCATTCTCCACTGAACATCAATGGGTCCAACGTGGCGATCGTCAAGAGCACCAAATTCCTCTGTGTTCACCTGGCGGAGGACCTCACCTGGTCGCTCAACACCAGCTCCATCACCAAGAAAGCCCAGCAGCGTCTCTACTTCCTGCGAAGGCTGAGGAAGGCTCTTCCACCTCTCATCCTGACCACCTTCTACAGAGGGACCATCAAGAGCACCCTGAGCAACTGCATCACTGCCTGGTTCGGGAATTGCACCGTGTCGGACAGCAAGACCCTGCAGCGGATAGTGAGGACAGCTGAGAAGATCATCGGAGTCTCTCTTCATTCTATTATGGACATTTACTCCACACGCTGCATCCGCAAAGCCAAAAGCATTGTGGATGACCCCACACACCCCTCTCACACACTCTTCACCCTTCACAGCTGTCTGGAAAGAGGTACCGTCGTATCCGGGCCCACACAACAAGACTGTTGAACAGCTTCTTCCCTCAGGCAATCAGGTGTCTCAACAGAGAACTGAACTAAACTGAGGAACATGGACACACACACACACACACACACACACACACACAAACACACACTCTGAACTGAGAACTGAACTGAACAGAACTCACACACATACACACACACTCATACACACACCTGTTATTGTTTACATGCACATGTCACTTGAATATTGTACTATAACAATATCTCTGCTGATTTTTTTGCACTCACTGTACAACACCGTTCTTTGTACTCACTGTACAACACTTCTTTTTTTGCACACAGTCAGCGTTATGTGTCTTGTTTATCTGCAGTGTCTCGTCATTCCCTGCACTTATGTTGTATGTTTAGTTTAAAAATTCTGCACCTTAGTTTAGCTTCATGTTTGTCCGCGTCACCCTGTATTTTGTTTTTGTTATGTGTAGCACCTCTGGTCCAGGAGGAACGTTGTCTCATATTTCACCATGTACTGCATCAGCTATATATGGTTGAAGTGACAATAAAGCTTCTTTGACTTGACTTTGAAAACCCCTCCAATTTTTCCAACCCCTGAGTAACATGGTCAAGTGTCACATGGTCACAATATCAATGGTTCAAAGGTTGTTTTTTTTTTGAAGGTACATACCTCATCAAAAAACATCATGAAGACCAAAGATCTGAGACACATTTCTGCAAAAGTGTCCAAGTGACCAAGAGTATCCTGGAGAGTTATTTGGAGAGTTATCAGATCTTGTGGATGAGGTATGTACCTTAAAAAACAAAAAAAACAACATATTTTCTAAAATGTACAAATTCAAACAAAGGACAATTTCAACTTCATACTTATGAGGTCATGAAAAAGGTATAGACGTTACAAAAAGTTGTGCAAAAGATTTTGGAGAATCTGTAGAAAAAATGTTGAAAAAGATTTTGAGGTATGACTAAATGAGACACTGTGAAGCATGGTGGTGGAAGCATCATGTTTGGATGCTTTGCTTTTGATGACCTGAAACTGGGACTCAACGGCTTGACGGTTGAGAGGAAGATAAGTGGAGAGAAGAAAACCAGTTCCAGTCTGTAAAAAGACTTCACTACACCTTCTGGGCCAAGAGAACCAGAACAAAACAACCCCAAACATACAACCTACAGCCAAAGCTGCACTGGAGTGGGTTAAAACCGAGTGTCAAAACACCCTGGTCAAAAGCCCAGACCTCAATCTGTGGCAAGAAAACTGCCGTCTCCAGACAATCTGACATAAATTGAGCTAGAGAGTCCGGATCCAGATGTGTGCAGCTGATAGAGGCATTTCCCAGAAGCAGCTTGCAGCTTAAATTGCAGCCAAAGTTAGTTTTACTGTGTACCATGTACTGACCCAGAGCAGGCATCTATATTGTGGAGAAATCCAGGTTTTAATATTACTCAATGTACAAATAATAATGTAATGTAGAAATGTAGGGGTTGAATACTTTAAATATAAACACACACACACACATTTACAGTCTTACAGCGGGATACGTCTCTGATCATCTTACCAAGACCTTTTTTGGGAAACTCATGAACACTGGCGTGATGAAAGATTAAAGCTCCGCAGAGTATATCGCATACTCCTCAAGGCACAGCACATCCACTCCTCCCGGCCTGTATTAAAGAGCGGAGTGTGATGTGAAAAAGGTTAAAGGTTTCTAAAGTTTCTAAACTCTGAGCTCGAGTCGTCGTGTCACCGGGGAAGACGTGTATTTTAAGAAGGCAGCGAATGCAAATCGGCCGTGATGTGTGTTCTGTAATCGAACACTTCTACTGGGTTAATAGGAAAAAGTGCCGATCAGCTGGAAGATGAGAGGGAGAGCGGGGAGAGGGGAGAGAGGGGATCCTACCATCCACCAGAGAGAGAGAGAGAGAGAGAGAGAGAGAGAGAGAGAGAGAGACAGATCAGATGATATTTGGCTTTGGGCTTTAGGAAGTATCATATGTGACACTTCTGTGAGAGAAGGTTATACTTTGGGTCTGCTTCCATTGCTCACATGGGAAGACTGCTCCACACACACACACACACACACATTGATTAATCCATTTGAGTCTATTCGAATAGCAGCTGGTAAAAGCTCAGTTTAAGGGTCCACCCAAACAAACCAACTCGATAAAGAGCACGTATTTGGTTGTTAAAATGCGACGGTTTACACTGCGTAAGCAGTTTATCTGCTGTTTCAGAGTGAAAAAGAGGACTGCGGATTCGGTATACACTGATGTAGAGAAAATCAGGAGCGAATAAAATAAACACATTGTACTGATCTGTGGATAAGGAAACAATGACAAGATCATGTACACACTTATGAACTAAATGAAATGTGTTCTTTAGCTTAAAGAGTTCGAATGATGCTGTGCACCTGAAGGAGTGTTGTGCTCTGAGACGCTTTTCTGTCCAGCACGGCTGTAAAGAGTGGTGATGAGAGTAAACACAGCCTTCCTGTCATCTCACACAGGTCTGGCTTTTCTCCTCTAACCCTATTCTCATTCTCTCTCTCTCGATCTAGTCATACTCTCTCTCTCGATCTAGTCATACGCTCTCTCTCTCTCGATCTAGTCATACACACACTCTCTCTCTCTCTCTCTCTTAGTCATACACACTCTCTCTCGATCTAGTCATGCACTCTCTCTCTCTCTCTCGATCTAGTCATACACTCTCTCTCTCTCTGTAACTCTCTCCATCTAGTCATACACTCTCTCTCTCTGTAACTCTCTCGATCTAGTCATGCACTGTCTCCCTCACTCTCTCTCTCCCTTGATTTAGTCATACTCTCTCTCTCGATCTAGTCATATACTCTCTCTCTCTCCCTCAATCTAGTACTCTCTCTCTCCCTCTCTCGATCGTCATACACTCTCTCTCTGTCTCACACACACACTCACTCTCTCTCTCAATCTAGTCATACTCACTCTCTCTCCCGATCTAGTCATACTCTCTCTATCTATCTCTCTCTCTTAATCTAGTCATACTCTCTCTCACTCTCTCTAATCATACACTTTCTCTCTCTCTCTCTCTTTCTGTCTCTCTCTCTGTTCACCGACCCTGTTGTGGGTTAAAATCTCTGGAGATCAGCATTTTCTGAAAGACACAAATGAGTATAAATAGAACTTCAGGAGCACTCCTGTACCTTTAATTAGTTTCTAGACCAAAACTTGGTTCCAGGAGCCACCTCCAGTTTAGTAGTATGTGAAAATCATGTGAAGATTTGTTTTAACACCTTTTTAGATCATGAAACTGCACATCAACACGTGAACATAAATGTATGCAAAACTGTTAACAAGACACGCATTACATTTCGGAAAGTCTACATGTGTGTAACAAATCATGCTTTACATAAAGCTGGCTTTTCTGTAAGCGTAACTCCGCCCCTTAACCCTACCTTTTACTCTTTATACAAATTAGTCATGCAAATAGCTGCACATTTGCAAGCGGGAGAAACTGTTTTGAATTTGAAGTGCACAGACGTTGCTCCTTTAGAAGTTCGGACCAGGGGGTTAGATCTGATGGTAGACCACCCTGACATCCACATCTACATCTACACACACACTTCTCTCCTGTTCCACCGGGAGCGGACACGATGATTGACAGTCCGACTCTAAATTATTAACGGGGTCCTCAGTCGTGTGTGAAGGGCAGACGCCGATCTCTTACTACTGCCCATAGCAGAGGTGGCACCATCATGAAAAATTGATTTCACCACCCGCATGATGTGCTCCCCATACACTCTCAAAATACAAACACACACACACACAATGGTTCAGTGTGACAGAGTGTGACACTTCTCCCTGTGCTGTTTAATTGACCTCTCAAACCTGACCACCCCTTTATTTATCACTGTATTGAACTTAAACGGCTGAATTACTGGCAGCTTCATCCTATACACACATCAGTGGAGATTCGGCATCGAGAAAAATCTCCACAAGGCTTGGAACTGGCCAGTTTTAATATCACACACTTGTACACGTGCTTCACATTCACGGTATGAAGCCTTTAGCTTCAACTGCACAGGTTTTTTTTCACGTCATCAGAGGTCCAGAAGAAATCTCGCTCCAAGAACTACATACATGGACACTCACCTGACCACTGATCACATACACTTGGACTCAATCACACACACACACACACACACACACACACACACACACACACACACACACAGTAGTTCATAAACGTTCTTTCTGCTTTTCGCGTCTTGTTCATGTTGTTGCTTCTGGGGTTTTTATCATCATGTGCATAAAGATCTATTGCATCTGTATATTAAAAAAAAAAAAAAACACACACACAATTGCACAATTCTACAAGAAATCAGTGTACACAAAAATCAAAACTGT
Organism: Hemibagrus guttatus; assembly: GCA_033459395.1. Taxonomy (NCBI): domain Eukaryota; kingdom Metazoa; phylum Chordata; class Actinopteri; order Siluriformes; family Bagridae; genus Hemibagrus; species Hemibagrus guttatus. The sequence continues at coordinate 17,343,573 of JAUCMX010000023.1, read as the reverse complement.
AAACATACAAAAAATTCTAATATCAACTGATAAAATGTGTTTTTTTCACATATTTAAATATTTGACATATTAACTGTTAAGGTCTAAGTAATCACCATCACCAAGTATTTATACTTATTACTTATGTAATTACTTAATTTAATTTAATTAGCATTTAATTTAATTAGAATTGTGTAAAATAAAGTAGAATTGTGTTACACTCAGTCATTAAAGGCACAGTAACTTTTTATGGATTTATTCATTCATGAAGCTGGTTAAAGAAAAAACGTGTGTTCGTTCGTGCAGTACAGAAGGAGGACGACTTGAGACTTGATGTGTGTGTGTGTTGCATGTTCATTTCCTGCACACTAATAAATCAGCATGTTTAGCTCTAAACAGTCACTTCACAATCATTTATGCCCTAAACTCTCATGCATGTGTTTCATATGGTGTGTATAGTGTGTGTGTGTGTGTGTGTCTTTGGGGATTTCTGTTGGATTTAGGGTGTATGTGAGTGTTTACACATGCTGTGTGTGTGTATGCATGTGCATGAGCGGCGTGTACACAGCGAGGCACTTGATGTGCAGCACATGTCGGATCGCACCGTGCACCTTCAGGTCAGACATGTTTAAAAAATTACACAGCTCATTTAGAAACAGGGGAGGAAGTGAGCCCCAGGGGTGTGCAGACACAAACACACACACACACACGGATGTGTGTGTTTTCAAAGCTGCTCTATATCTTGCATTGACCACTTTAGATATATCTCGCGTACCGTATCCTGAAGGTACCGTTTCCCCCAATCTGATCTCCAACTAGACCTGGTCGTTGAAAAAAACAAGAGAATCTCAAACGTAGGAACATATTTATGATATTAAAATGTGCTTTACTTTTACAAAAAAAAAAAGAGAGAGCATATGGAAGGTGAAGCGTGACTATTTTACGACGGTTTGTATGTTAAGTTTGAAATTCGTGCTCGTTTTATGAGCTAAACGTCGTTATCATAGTAGATTTGCATATAATAGCAACTCAGAAATGGCTCGAATCTATAAACCACCAGGTATTTGGCGCAGAGAGCAAAGGGTTGGGGTATAAAAGTAGCTTAAATTGCTTGTAACTGTAACAAACTAGCAAAAGTGTAAACAAAGTGAAAGAGCTAAATGGATTGCTAGCATGCTAGATTTTCTATTTGTTGATGTGGGAATATTCGGTCATGAACAAACTAGACAGATGCAATGCCTAAATTATTGAGCAATATGACTGACATGACCGAAATGTTCATGCTAACAAATGTGCAATCACTTACTGACATTATTAGCAACAGCTAACTAGCTTGCTGGTGTGCTAGTTTTTCTGTTTGTTGTGGTGGTGATGTCAGTGTCTGAAAGCGTATCTTTTCAATATTTTTTTTTACTAAGTTTATTTCAATTTTCAATTAGTTTTGATCATTTGTCTGAGAGAGAAAAGGATCTTTAATGCTAGTTTTCTAGGCTAGTTTACACAAGCTACGTAAGCTACGTACCATGTTTCTTACATTTCTTTGCCTATAACCATTAAATGTTTCTGATAACTAGCAAAAGTGTAAACAGAGTACGGCTAACTGACATTAATAGCTAAATGGATTGCTAGCATGCTAGATTTTCTATTTGTTGTGGGAAGATTCGGTCATCAACAAACTAGACAGATGCAATTCCTAAATTATTAAGCAATATGAATGACATGACCGAAATGTTCTTGCTAACAAACTAGCAATGACTTACTGACATTATTAGCAACAGCTAACTTTAATTTATTTTTTTTACTCAGTTTATTCTCAGTTTTGATCATTTAGCTGAGAGGGATAATTAATGCTAGCTTTCTATGCTAGTTTACATGCTAGTTAAGCTCTGTACCATGTTTTCTTTCATTTCTTTGCCTGTAAACACTAAACCCTTCACATTTTAGGTCAGAGTGATTGTTTAAACTGTATAAATTGTTTCTAAAAGACTAAAATGAAAGCAGTTAGAGGTAATTCTGAGGTAATTCACAAGTGAATTTGTCGTGTACCCCATGCTCATTTTCCACACAGAGGCTTAGATCTCTAATGTAGAGATTTGAAGTGTGCAGAAATCTCAAATGGTTCTCAAGTCGAATGGAGAAAAGGTGTCACGAAGTTGTCATCGGCGACACCTCCGGCCTTCAGAGGTGTTGACAAGCTTGAAATTACCTCAGAAAATGTCAGTCAGGAAGACAAAAACACAATTCAGGCACTCCTGTCAAACCCGAGCCACCTCACAGGTGTGTGTTTCGCCAAAGCGGGACACCTGGAAGCCAGGGTCAAAGGTCAACTGCGAGCTCAATAGCAGCAATAAGTTCAGTTTGTCAGAGGTGAACAGAGGAAGGAAAGGAGTTCTCAAAACATATCACGGAGGAAAAGAGAATGAAGGATTAGACAGCGGCGTGCGTGTCACGGCCTTTCAGTAAGTACAACACACCTACTCACAACACACACACATACACACACACGTCACAGCAGATTGATGGATCTTGCACATCTGGTGGAAAGAAGACCCAAGCTGAAAAACCAGAGAAAGAAAAAAAAGAAAAAAATGTTTTTGCTTGTTTGTTTTAAGCTGCGTCTTGTGTAAGGTGTAAAGAAAGACTGCACCTGGGCCGCTCTGTCGTCTTTTCGCTTAAAACGAATTAAGTGTAATTAATTACACTATGTGTAAGTGAAAAAAATCAAAAGTAAAAAAAAATATGTAGGGATGAAAATGTAGTCATTTATTCATCAAAAAGAGAGGTGTGAGCAGAAATCATAAAAATCATCCAAACACGCAGAACAAAGAACCAACCCTAAACAGATCGTGCTATGTATCAGACGTAGAAATATAAATGTATTCCGTTATATTGCGTCCAAATCTCTAGAACACACCCCAAAACATATGGTGTGTTTAATGCAATTCCTTCAGCTGAGTCAATTCAGAGTCGACTCACTTTCTCACTGCAATCGATTCATACTAGAGTTCGTCTGGAAGCGGATCAACATCACCTCGCTCAGACGCTCCCAGACCCTCTGATTTGGTCAGCCTTGGAATGCGATTGTTTCATTCTCAACAAACGAACCATAGCATACAGTGAAACACACAAGGTCTTGATTCAGACTGAAAGCTGCATGTGTGAGAGCAACTTTAAGGGTGGAAAACCAGGCGCAACACCACTACTAGCGGTCATAAGAAAAACGTCCAGCCTGCTACATAGATGCAAGAAGCGACAACGTGGCTGATTTCTTTCTAGCCCAGACTGTATGTTCATGCAGCCTATCAGAGACAAGTATTGCAGGAGATTACACAGAGTGACACGCCCCCAGATTTGATTTCCATTTGAGCTGATCACATCCGTAATTCGACATCAGAGCGCCATGGTCAGTAAATTAGTTATGTTATTGTCCGATTTTACCCAAAATGCCTTTGGAGGATAAACTAAAAGTCACAAGACACAAAAAGTAGATTTTTCTAAAGAAAATTTTTCTCTTTTGCATGGATGTCATTCGGAAGGAACATGAACACATGGCATGTGGACATGAAAAGGATAAAAAGGATCATCTGTAGGAAAGTAAATGGTCTCAACCATTAAATGGTCAACATTTAAAGAGAGATAGAGAGAGAGAGAGAGAGAGAGAGAGAGAGAGAGAGAGAGAGAAAACGAGAGTGTATGTTCCTGCCTTAGCACACAGATGCCTGCTGATTGCCTTCCTCTGTAAGCATTACAGATAATCACTTCGTCGAGAGGTCACAGTTGGGAGAGAAATGAGGAATAATGGCTAATGATGGCTGATTGCCCATCTGCTGGCCGCATTTCTGCACAGCTGGGGAGCGCCGTGAATAACACCACTGTCTCACACGGACCGGAAACTAAGCATTATTCGCCATTTTTTTCAAATTAGCATAATGTATACAGCTGTTGGTTGATGCATTTTTTCACTAACTGCCTTTGTCCTAGTGATGGACGAGCCCAGCGTTCAATTAACTCAAGTGCACCGCTCATTTGGAAACACTTTACGCCTATTAGACATTGCAGAACTTTCCGAATAGCTGCAGCGCTCACACATTTATCACTCGCGGTCTCTCAGTGAAAATAAAACTGAGCACTGTTTAATGTGGAAACTTTCCAAAATGGGGCCTGATCAGCTCACGTTCGCAACACACTTTTCTACAAAAACAAGAAAAAAATTCAGGCTTTTCCTCTTATAAGAAGAAGAAGAGATTATTACATGTGCCAATTCATTTCTTTTTTAATCATTATGATTTAATCAGAATTAAACATTCATGAGAACATGAGAGTGCCTGTTACATTTATTGTCTGCATTTGTCAGTGGTGACAGACTATTAATAGAAAACATCGAAAATGAATCACAAAACAAAACTAAAATCATTAAAAGCATAAATAGCTTTGAGTGGAAAAAAAATGAGCCTGCTTGGTGGGATTGGTGCAAAGTCTCGCAACCTGATTGGCTGATTCGTGGATTGATTTCATGCCAACAAATATAAGCCAGTTGAGCACTTTTTTGTGCTGCAAAGACATTTGTTTAATGCTTTTTAAAAACCGAAAAACTTTTTGTCCGTCTAATTTTTTTTTAAATTTTGTTCACTATTTATTTCTGTGGGGGAAAAAAAACAGCAATACACCCCCATATGTTTACCATGCTCGTCCTGATCGTTCTTGCCTCGTCATCGTCAGTTCTTTAAGAATACAGCACTACGAGCCTGAATGTGAAAGAGAATGAACGGATAAAGACAGCTATTCAGCCTTAGAGAGAAGTCTTGGAGTCAGTCTGTACAATCGATCCCATGTAAAAATGGCTGATCGGTATAACAGCTTGGAGATCACAAGCGTCACTCTCTACGACCCTGAACAACTTCCAGCGTTCACATCCATCCTGGAGCTTCACTTTTACTATCCAAACAACAGGGAAAAGAAAGAATCTATAAATAAAAGTAACTACCTATGATTGATACGGCTGTAATATTTATTGTATGTCTGACCCGGGTTGAATGTGAGGGATGCTCGAGTGGAGACGTGTGATGGATCGGACAGGGAAGAACGTCGCTAACATGAGTCCTGTTTGGAAAAGTGTACTTCATTCTGAGGGACAAGGATGCGCATGCATATATTACATGGTACATCAGAGTATATACCTATATACCAAGCTTGATGCAGTCAGAACCTGGGCTATTTTCCATTTGACAGCCACCGTAAATACATTCCTAACAGAAGAAACAGAAAAACATTCTTCATAATCCACCCAGTGGCACATGTTCCCCCGCCTGATGGTTCAGGCAGCTCTGTAATACATCACAGTGCTTTAATTTATTAGATGCGTTTGAAAAGGATGGGTCATGCATCTGTGGATACGACGAGCTCCATGTCAACAAGCTGTCCAGAGACATGAAGAAGCATCACCTCTGTATTTTAAGGTCAGAAAATCCATTGAGTTGAAAGTGAAAAATACGACCTTTGGAAGTGATTCCTCTTGAAAAGGCGTTTTTCTTAAAGAAACGGATTCAAGAAGCGTCTCTCGAGGGAACAGGCCCAAATAACCTGTGTTCAAGAAAAAAAAAATTAACCAAGAATGGAAATGAACCAAGACAGCTTCAGTGGATGGAATGCAGTAAGAAAGCTTCCCTAGAAGGAAACATCCTAAAAAATAATGAGTAAGGCAGCTCACCTGGAGGAAACAACTAATGCATATCATCCAAAAAAAGGAAAGAAAAAGGCAAATTGTTGAGAATGAAAGCAGTAAGGCAGTAGAGTTAGAGATAGCTTCTCTGGAATGAAAGGAGTGAGTGACTCAAGACAGCTCTTCTAGCATGACGCGTTATTAAAGTGACCTGAGATAGCTTCTCATGAAAATCAGTCGGACGCATCTCTTCTCTTAAGAAGTGAGCCAGCTCTCTGGAACAGAAGACCAGACTTGACTCGTCTGTTAGAGTTAGATGTTCCAAGAATGAACTTCCAGAGGAATCTCATGGAGATCTTAAAATGATTAGCAGCACTGTGTTCCATTAGACCTTTTGAGAAAGTCGTTGGTAAATGTATAGCAGGGCTACTCTTAAAGGAAACTTGGTCTTTATTCTTCTCAGAAACATTCCAATACTTACTGAAAAGCCCAAGATGTTCCAGGTCCTAATTAGCAGTATGGAGAGACTCTGCTTCCAGTGATAACCAAACAAAACCATTCAGCTATCAGTACAAATTGTTTTGTTCTGCAACCAAAGCAGTGTCCGCTATTGAAGCTATTCAAGCAGGTGCTGTGTGAACTGAACGGTTAATTATGAGTTCGAGGGATAATGGGCCTTTCAGAATGCTATCAGGCTTTGAAGGAAGGCTTTCTGGGAAATCTTTACTCAGTTCCCCCATAATTCAGCGTGCACACGAGGGCCCCTGGCCTGTGTCAAAAGCTCCCAGCTGGGCTCCGGAGCTGCACGGAGGAGCCGAGAGGACGGCTGAATGGGTTCGCTGCGAGGGGGTCGGAACTTTTGTTGGAGCTCAATTGAAGTTTCAAAGAAGAGAAGAGAAGTTCAGGCTGAATTGAGATGCATAGCCATGAATGCCTGGATGGACAAGAAGAAAAAAACAAGAAAGAGCTGCTCATTATCTCTAGGAGGTAATTAGCGACTAGTTGTATGGAGGTCTTTTTTAAGCTAAAGAGATTTTTGTTCTTTAGCACATTTTTTAATAACACAATACGATTGAAAATAGGACGTATGAGGACGTTAGAAGTTTTTGTAAATGACATTACCATTTGAGAACAAACTATAAAAATGTACATAAGGTTTAGCTTCCAGTTCCCACACTCCATCCCAGTCCACACACACACACACACACACACACACACACACACACACACTCTCTCTCTCTCTCTCTCTCTCACCTCGCTGTCCACCATCACAAGTGTGAGCAAGGTGGCAGCCATTATCCCATTATCCACAGCAGGGGCCTGGAGGCAGGGGCTCACTACAATCGTCAAGACTAAAACCTCCACTGTTCAGAAGAGTTAAAAACCTTTTGCACCTGTTCTGAGATCTTGAAGAAAATTCTAGGCTTGTAGTTTCAGCTACAAGACTATACTGCAAGTATCAACTATAGCTGTGAACAATGATGATCTGCAAATGTGACGTGGAAGCAAAATTTCTATTTACAAAATGAATAAAACAACTTGGTATTCATGATTTGTGTATATTCTGCAGGAAATAGACAATAAACAGCGAACACGGCTGTTATTTTGCTGAGACAAGAAGAGAGACAAGAAGATGGAAACTAAAAAAGAGAACTAGAGTCAAAAGAGTAGAAAGAGGACAGATGAAAGAAAGATAAGAAAGGGGTAAAAGAGAAAGCTGAAGATGCAGAGGAAAAGACAAGAGAAGAAAAATTGAGAAGAAGAGAAGAGAAGAGAAGCATATAATTAATCAAGTAGTGCCAATTAATCAAACTTTACAACAGAGAAGAAAGGGACAATATAAAAAAGAAAACTACATTCTTCTACTCTAAAGCAGTCTCTCTCTCTCTCTCTCTCTCTCTCTCTCTCTCTCTCTCTCGTCCTTCTCTCTCTCTCTCTCTCTCTCTCTCTCTCTCTCTCTCTCTGTCCTGAATAGTCCTTTAGTGAGCGGCGGTGGCTTCAACCCCCCTGAACCTGCGGTGTGCTCCTCTCTAACCCATGGCTGTGATCCAGTAGGAAGGAGGGAGCTGCGTTTAATCGTACATAATAGAAATTAGCATGGTGTAATGAACCTGCTATGAATGTCTATTATTTGTGTGGTTCAAAGAGAACGGCAGACTTTGTAGCTGGAATTTTTGCAGGCCTAAGCCAAACAGCGGTAGGAAAAGCATTCGCTGCTCCTCGTGTGCGAACAAACATTTGGTTCCACAACAAGAATGATTTGTATAACGCAGATGTGGTTGATACTACATCAGTAATTTTGATTATTTAACATCTCGGCGTCTGTAACAGGTTCTGTTTCTCTGAGTGGAATGTGTTTAACAGGGTGTCTCGTGATGCCTTGATCTCGTTCACCTTGTAAAGGGTCACCTCTGACAAACCCAGCATGCCTCTGCTCTGCTTCCTGTTTTGACAAACGCTGTGTTCAGACGTGGTTATGAGATGAATCTATAACAACATGTACAGCCAGCATATATCTTGTGACAAAATAATTCAAGTAACTGACATACAGTGAATATCATTACTTAAAGGAATGATTACTTTGGACATGAAAATATCTTTATGCAAAGAAATTGAAAAGCACTTGCAATATATTTGAGAAGAAAAACAACAAGGCTTGATATTTCCTCGCTCTGCAGAACAGAGAAGATCAGGCTTGTTTTAAGGGGCACTGCCTACATGATAATGCTTTGGGCCTAAGGAACATTTTCAGAGAAACCCTACCAATGCTGAGCAAACTGCTGGCTAAAAAACATTTTTCATAAAAACTATACCACCACAAAGCAACATCTCATGCATAATTGACAAATCTTGGGCCAACATTGGCTTCGGGACACTTTTTAGAACAATGCTGCCAATTTTTGGTCAATGTTAGCAAAGGAACATGTTTCATATCAACCCTCCCAATGTTGGGCCAATGTTAGGACAGGAACATTTTTACAACTACCCTGCCAATGTTGGGCCAATGTTAGGACATTTACAACCACCCTGCCAATGTTGGGCCAATGTTAGGACATTTACAACCACCCTGCCAATGTTGGGCCAATGTTAGGACATTTACAACCACCCTGCCAATGTTGGGCCAATGTTAGGACAGGAACATTTTTACAACTACCCTGCCAATGCCAATTTGGCCAATTCTGAGGCAACATTGGCAAAGCGACACTTTTCATAATAGCCCTACCAATCTCTGGCCAGTGCTTACAAAAGAACAGATTTCATCATAATCCTACCACCTTGTGCCAATGTTTGGCCAACTTTGGCAAAGGAACACTTTTAATAACAACCCTACCAATGTTGGGCCAAACATTGAGAAAGGACTATTTTTTATACATATTCTACCAATGTTTGGCCTACACTGGCTTCAGAAAACATGTTTTATAACAATGCTGACAATTATTGGCCAATGCTGGTAAAGGAAGTCGTTTTATAACAACCCTACCTATTTTGATCCAGGGCTGACCCAATGTTGGCAAAGAAACAATTTTCATAATAACCTTACCAACCTTACCAAGAGAACAGCTTTCATCACAACCCTGCCACTTTGGAACATTGGAACAAACCTTCCAATTTTATCTACCGATCTTGGCTTGGTTGATTTACTGAAAGTCTTTTGGCTTCGGTGCCACAACACTGGTCCAACGGACAAAAAAAAACCTTTGGGTCAAGGCTGGCACACAATATTGGCCCAAGTGAATGGCTGACATTGGGCCAACCTAACATCAGTTGGCGGCCTGGGTAGCATGTTATATTCGTCTGTGTAATTTATAGAGATTCTATCAGTGACAGCAAGACCAACATTACTACCGAGAGTTCACGGTTTTCAGTGATTGTGCCTTAGCAAACACTGCGCTCTATATGCAAGATGTTTAGTCGCAATGGGGAAATTAGTTGCTTCAGTTCAGATTCATGATATTAAATTCGCCCGTTCGGACGTGCTCGGTAAAATTGGCCGAGAAGGCACTAAATGAATCTCTACAACTTTTTTACGAAAGGATGATTAATCACTCTGAGAGGTTTTGGAAACATAGCAACCCGAGTCCAAAACCCACCTTAAGGCCCAAGAGTCTGATGATCAGTTCTACGACAAACTTCAGGAGCAGCACAACATTGCAGTTTTATTATTATCACCTTATCTTTATTGCCATCCTGTGATCCGTTGCTGGAAATACAGCATGGAAAACAGTTTTGCCAACAGAGCAGGGGTGTTTATTGTGCACAAGAGAATGAGAGATAGAGAGAGAGAGAGAGAGAGAGAGAGAGAGAGAGAGAGAGGGAGAGAGAGGGAGAGAGAGAGAGATGTTGGCGGAGGTCCATCCAGCCTAAAAAAACTTTGAACAAAGAATGCTGCCAAACAAAAGCAGTAGCACCTCGAGTGCCACGCTGCATACAAGCCACCTTTCACGACTCGGCTACTCCCAGCATTCCTTGCTCCGAACTGAACAAACAGTTCTGGGCCACTGCTTCTTTTAGCACATATTCTATAGCTGTCTCAGAGAAAAGCAAACTTTTATTGGTCCTTTATTGGGGCATGAAAAAACCCCTGAAACCTGTCGCCCGTAGCTGGCTTTGTGCGCTGACATACGCAGATACATTTTTCTTCCAAAACAAATGGAAACAAGGTGTTCACACAACGCTGGCTTGACGATGCCTGCCCTCTGACAGACACTGAGCTACGAAGAAGCGTAACTGACAGCAAGAGAGGTTCTTCGGCAGTGGAGCCAGAGTGAAGGAAGACTTCTTTCAACAAGATAGAAAGAGAAAAAAATGATGAAACTTGGCAGAAGCAAGTGAGATTTATTCACCTTATTAAACAAACAATGGGGAGGAATGTAAATGTTAGTGCACGGCACACAATAACGAATCTCTGTCCGCTTGTTTGGACACCTGCACGGGGTTTTGTGCGGAAAAAAAAAACGCTGACTGAGTCACAGTGTTGACCTCGATTTCCACGACTAAGTGGCCTTAGTCGCTGATCATTTCTGAGGTCTGCAGGAATGCAGCTTATGTGAATACACCCTCTATATTTTTTAAATCATTTATCTTTTCTGATTTCTCACAATGTAGTCATTGACAGACCACAGTGCTGTGTATATTTTCTCCATCTTGTCCCATCATGTCTCATTTTTAACAAGAGAGAATGTTAAAATACATGATCATGTTTTGTGCAACAGTAGTTGGTTGGACATATTTGTGCTAGTATTTAAAAATTTTAGTCTCGCTATTGAATTTACCTTGACATGGGGCAGGGAAGTGCAAGCAAAAATAATACCGATGGGAGAGGGCAGGATTGGTCTGAATGGCTTCAGGGCAAGCTGGTCAGAATTTTTTCGTTCAGGAGTACATAGGATTGGTCAGGATTCCTTCAGAACCATACAGGATTTTCTTCAAGAGAATATGGGATTGGTCAGTTTTCCTTTGACATCAGGGAGCATAAAAGACCAGTCAGAATACGTCTGGTGAGTGGGTATGTTTGAACAGAATTCCGTAGGGACTGCCTGAAATTGGTGCAAATTCCTTCGGGAACTGGGAAGACTGATCAGATTGTCTTTGGGAGCTGGCAGGATTGGTCGGAATTCCTTTGGGATTGATCAGATTATTATAGAGATAGAATACATGCATGACATTGGTGAGAATGAATTCAAAGTGAGAGATTGCTCCAAATTCTTTCAGGTGATGGAAGGCTTGGTCAGACTCCCTTGAGGAGAGAGATAGATTGGTCAGAATTCCTTTAGGAGTTGGCAAGAGGATGGTTCAGTTTACCTTTGAGATTGGGTGAGATTGGTGAGAATGACTTTGGGAGTGGATGAGACTGGTCCGAATTCTTTCAGGAGCAGGTCAGAATTCCTTCAGGAGCAACAAAGAAATGCTCACAATTCCTTGAGGAGCAGGTGGGATAGGCCAGATTCCACTTGGAGTGGACAGCACTGGTCGGATTTCTTTAGGGAGTCAGTTGGATTGGTCGGAATGACTTTGGGAGTGGGCGGGATTTGTCAGAATGTAAGATTAGATTGGTCCGTATATCATTAGGAATGGCTGAGATGAGTCAGAATTCCTTCAATAGTGGCTGGAAGTGGAATTAAAAAAGTCCCGCTCAGATCTCAAGTGTGCATCAGAAATACGTGGTCTAAAAATGACCTGGCCTGAACACATACATGTATGAATGTTGCAAATGGATCATATGGATCACACTCACACTTCAGCCACAGTTCTGGTTCTTATTAGACGAGGCATTTCCACACTGCTGGCCATCCAGCGTGAGCTCCATGAGCCCACCCGATTTCACGCCTCCCCTGATTTACTGGTGATGAATAACTCCAACAGATGGGCTCGTTATCTTTAAAGAATCTGGCACGGTGGAGATCACAAACACATATGCACAATCCATTCTCCCCCAAAAGCTGGAATAAACGTGTGGTCAGGGGCTGCATCTCTCTCTGTGGTGCATCTAATGTCTTTACGCTTTGCACCTTTAGTCCCACCGCATGCTGAAGTCCCTTTCATCTCTTTCCAGCAGTACGTGAACAGGGCTGGAAACATTCAAGCACATAAACACACAAAGAACGAGAGAGAGAGAGAGAGAGAGAGAGAGAGAGAGAGAGAGAGGCAGACAAAGAAATACAATCAATCATATGTTGCTTTCATTAGGCTGTGACTAAATTAGCATGCTCACATAGTTCTCATTATTCGGACCTGACCGAGCCAAACACAGCCCATGTGTTTACTGAAAGACCAGTTTAATGGAGGTGGGTTTTTAAAAAATGTTTTTAAGACAGTGATATCAAAAATCTCTCGGATGAAAGAACTGTCGTCATTTAAAGCTTGAAATACATTTAAAAACGGACCGAATATCAAAATGAATGTTTTAGCTATGTTCAAATACGAAGCACTTGTCAGAGAAGTAAACTCTTTGGCATCAATTAAGACACGGCTACAATAAAGCCACAGCGTTATTATCTTTTTAGTGCTTCAGTGTTTTGGATTAGTGGTTTTACCACATAATTAGATGTTACTGCGACCTAACAGTCACGGCGAGGAAACCGTAAAGCTGCAGCACTGCTAGAGCTGAGTTTACTCACAGACAGCAGAGCAATCCTGCACATTCCACTTTTAAATAAAGACAGGAGGTTCATTTAGTCACCCAGAGATGATTACACTCCAGTTGTGCTTGATCCTGATGGACGCTTTAAGCTGCAGACTATTTGCTCGGAAATCTTCAACCCCCTCTACACCAAACTGTCAAATGTTTAAGTCACTTTAAAGCATATTATTCAGTAACTACTGTGAGTTACGCGAGTGAGGAATGTCAGCCTGCACCCACTCACACATCCACGGTATTTAAGGGGTTAACACTTACCATGGCTTAAGACCAGCACTTTAAACTCCAGTTACACCATAAAACTGCTGTTCTGAGTGGAAAAAAGTACAAAAGTGTCATTCGGACATCAGCGCACATTACAGTTTTACAATTAAATGTTAGAATGGTAGCTCAAGTGGTTAAGGCTCTGGGTCGTTGACCGGAAGATCAGGGGTTCAAGCCCCAGCACTGCAAGCTGCCACTGTTGGGCCCTTGAGCAAGGCCCCCAACCCACCCTGCTCCAGGGGCGCTGTATCATGGCTGACCCTGCGCTCTGACCCCAACCCCCAAGGATGGGATATGCGAAGAAAGAATTTCACTGTGCAGTAATGTATATGTGACAAATAAATAAAGGCAAAGGCAACTAGAATATACATTAAAATAATAATAAAAGCACAAATTAGTCTCTGTGGTATGTTTTAAGAACAGATAGATAGACAGATCAACAGACAGACAAATAGAGAAGCAGACAGACAGCAGTACAGCTTCTCAGAACAGGTTTTTCTTAAGTATCTAAGCACCGTCACTAGAGATTCAACTCAATAACCAAATTTAATCCTTCAGAGACAATTTAGTCTCCAAAACCCCAGAGATCTCTACAGGATTCAGGATTTCTAATCTGGCCAGAGCTTTAGGGCTTCACCAAACTGTAACACCGGCTTCTTAACTGCGGGTTTGTCCTTCACTCAGTCACCCAGTGACCTCTGGCACGTTATGTTATGGTGCTCGAGCTTCTATTGATCCTAATCTTAAACTCCAACTTTGACCCGCATGTCACTCAGGAGTTATTTGTAAAGCAAATTATTTACAGCTGCTGAACTGGCAGGTAAATCACGGGAGAAGCCATGTCAGCAAGCCTCTGGAAATAGAAAGCTGGCATACCTGAAGCACATGCCTTTTAGGTTAAAGAGGGGAAAACGCACGGCTGCAGATTCCACGAGTCTGCGATTGTTTTCCAGCACTCGAGAACTGCTTTCTGTCAACCGCACTTGTTTATTCACACTACAACCAGAAATGATTAAACCCAGGAGATCTTACATATGATTTACACTCAAGTCATACAGCGGTAAATTATTATCATTTTTCTGCTATCTACAGCTTCAGAACGCAGCTGATGTGCTGTGAGAAAGCTTCTGGGACACAGACAGCTGCATGCTCAGACATAATCAACAGCACATCATCTGGGATTTGAATCTGATTGAGAACGATTTGTTTATTGTCTGCGTTGTCTGTTTGATTGTTGTCATAAATATGCTGTCTTCATTTCAAAGAAATGCTCTTCAAACTCTTTATGGCTTACAGTGCGAACAAAAACAAAATCACATTTATTGACAAATGCGTCTTTTCTGGCGTCTCCTTTGCACTTGGTTTCATTCGAAAGTATCAGTGCAACATTGGTTTAAAAACAAATGTCTGTTATTTATCAAGTCTTTCACTGTTTATCCCCCCCATTTAATTAAGTGAATTTTGATGATTTTTTCCCCCCTTTCAAATTTTAATTGATCAATTTTGGATTTTAATCTTCTTAAAGCTTAAAGTATGCATTAAAAATTTATATTTACTTATTTAAATGAAATAAAATTGTGTCTTTATACAAAAAACCCCCAATTCAATAAATATATTTTCTTAAAAATCTGTTACATCATTCTTATTTAATATTTTAACAATTTACAATATTTTTGCTCTAGCTTATTTCATTTTCCTTTATTATTTCAGGTTTTTTAAAATGATTTTTATTTATATTTTGCATGGATTTTTATTTATTTACCTATTTGCATATATAGTGCTTGCTTATTGAAATTTCATTTATGTATTTATTTATTGTTTAGCCTGTGTTCTTATGGTGCCTATGTTTATTTTAGTTACCTGACTAAGCTTGTAGTATATATAATTGAGTATTTTAGTAAACTTTACTCCGCTCTTGCGCTCTCTCTTTCCCCCCCTTTCAGTTGTGGTCGAGAGTGAAAGGGGGCGGGGCTGTTTCACACCCGCGGTGGCGAACGTGGGCGGGGCTAACACGCTGTGACTGACAGCTGTTTTCTTGCGAGCCGAGCTGTACGCGCAGCCAATGGGATCGCGAAGGCGGCTTGCTTTTACCTTAGTTTGACCAATCAGTATGGAGGATGGGCGGGTCTTTGCCAGTACGAGGCTTTCAACGTGGGGCGAGAGTGCGTCCTGAGAAAAAGAAAAGGGGGAAATAAAGACAGATAGGGGAGGAAAAAAAGAGAGAGATCTGCCGTTACGATCAGAAGTGAAAGGAGAAGCGTTAAATAAACGGATCGCTGGGATTTTGTCTATTTTGATAAGATCCATCTGATGAGAAGCTTCACCGGTTTCTACAGCCGCCGAGCCCAGAAAGTTAGAGGAGCTGCAGCAGCTTTTACACCGAAACGCTCTCGTTGTTATTGTTTACTATCTTAAACAGATGTTTAACCAAACACAGCAAGGGAGAGAGATAGAGGGATAGAGTGAGAGTATTTCGGAGGAAGAAAAAAAAAAGTTTCTTTAATCGTCCAGTGAAGGCTGAAGCCTGAACATGTCTCCATGGAGTCCGAGGACAAGATTTCTTCCAGTTTTCTTTTGGACACACATTACAGCGCCGTCTGCTACAAAATAACCCGGATTTCTTTCCTCTATAAACACTTGTGACATTGTTTGTGTGGGATATTCAAAAAAAGCAACCTTTCTGATATTCGGATCAGATCCAAAATAGTCAATCCAATCGCTTGGCGTGCACACACACACACACACACACACACACACCTCATTTTCAACCTTTTAAGGACAACAGCTTTGGACTTGCACTCCAGTTTGGCTTTGGTACCGAAAAACTTTCTTGAGTTGCGTGCAATGTTTTTGACACCTGAACCTTTTATTTCACTGTAGTTTTTGATTCAGGACTTTTAAAAAAAAGAAAGAAAAAACACAACAAAACTTTATGCGCGGAGTTGAAGGTGCGAAACCGGGACCTGTGTGATATTTACAAAATTTCCCGTTTTTTTGGTTTGTTTGTTTTGCTTCCTATAGAATAAAACACCAAACACACCACATTCACGATGCTTTTTCCGCATCCAGACGACGTAATGGAGGACAAATAATAAACAAAAACAAACCTGACTCGGAACTGTGGAGAGATTAGATCTGAACTGATCCGCCGATTGAAGTGGATACAAAATGGCGGCGGCCCTGGGACACATTTCATATTATGTTTTTTATTCCCTCGTAACCCTGGAACTGTTCATCATTCACGGCTCAAGCTCGGATTTGCCGTGTTCACAAAACTGCACATGCACTTCAGACACGGCCGACTGCAGCCACCGGAAATTAACCGATATCCCGAAAGATTTACCGGATCGGACCGTCTATCTGTAAGTATCGCCTACTACTAATTGGCCAATCTGTAGCGATTTCCAATCTGACAGATCAGACATGGGAGATCCGGGCTCGGTTACCTGCAGGCCTGTTAGTGGCCCCTTCAATGCCGTTTGCGATCATATGAAACGATTTGAAACGTTTCAGCCAGTTGAATGCACACTCTTTCTCTTCTCCTAAATTACACGAAGCTTTCACAAGTTCTCAAGTTGCGTCTAAAACGCTGCTTCTTGTTCCCACTTACATCACTACGGATTTAACAACGTGTTATCAACAAGGATAAACAACAATTATGTAAAAATACTAGTGAGGGAAAATGTAAACAACTGAAATAATAATAAACTTTAACATCCACCAGGTGTGGAAACGGTCAGTGCTAGAAGACTGGAAAAGTGTGCTGTGATGTAATTTTATCACAAAAACATCACGGTACTTACTTATGATTAAATATATCACAAAAAAAAATAAAAACATTACAATGCTTACTCATGAAACCTGAATCTCACAATATGTAGGAGTCACAACATTAAGTTTTGCTAACAAAGTGTCATAACTATGATGACAACATAAACTATATACTAATATGTAATAATAATGTACTATATAAAGTATACTTAAAGTGCATCGCAGTGTTTAGGTTAACAGAGGTATGGAAACTTTGTGCAGTGAGCATGTTACAGATCTGACAAAATATAAATTCCCAGTTGTAATGGTAAGAAGAGAAAAGAAAACACAGACAAAAAAAAAACAAAACACCAGCATGTGGTCTGATATAAAACACGATCTCACGCCCTTTCTTGCAGGCCTGATTAGACTTACAATATCCGTTTGTATGTGACGATAACAACCAAATCGTATCTTATCACCCACCCAGATTTTGGCACTTCGTCTGTTGAGAGAAAGCGGTACCTTTTTATGTGATGTATAGACGAGTCACCTTCTCTGAACTCTCGGGCCTTCGCTTGGTGATCGTCGCGGCGTAGGGAAGTCGTTGTCGCGTAATGAAAGTTTATTTACGTTAACAAAACCTACGAATATGGAGACAGATATGTGAAGTAGACTGTTCAGGCTTGATTTTGGCGACATTACAGACGGTCGTGTTATAAACAAGGTGGACGGACATTAAAACAATACTTCAAGACAACAGAGCCTTGAAAAAACTGTCTAGAATCCAGCGGTCAGACCTCATTTCATGTTCTTTATTAATAAAGTTGGATTATGTCTTATAAACAATGCCGACAAAGCAATCAGTCAAACGTACTGAGACGAATTGTGAAAATAATTCCTAAGAGCTCATTCTAAGAGCAGTAATAGTACAATAACAGAGTAATGATAGAGTAATAAGAGTATCGAATTCACGTGAGGTACCTAAATTGCTGTAGGTATGGTTTTGGATAGGAATCTACATCAGACTGTAGAAATAAAGTACAGCTTGATTATATTTAGATCAGAGAATATATGAGAGTGTTGATTAGTCACATGGTGGTGATTAATTTTATGAAACAGCAGCTAGGTCAGTAGTGCTGACTGACTTGATTGTTGGCTGTCCGTACTCGTTGATATGGCGATGTTTTCAGTATGTAATATTATAAGGAGTCTCCAGTGTCAGTGTTTCATTACAGTCAGTGCTAAAGTGTTCACGACAGACGAGGTTACGCTTAGGGGTTCCTCAGTAACGTTATAAGGTACACTTTTATTTCTTATTAACTTCAAGAGAGAGAAAAGAACTGAGGCTGATTCGGTCTATAGCTGCTGTAGCGTAAGTGTTGAAAGGAACTAACCTGTCGCCTGGACATTATTGAACATTATTACATGTAACTATAAACAGACAAAAAGTAGGATCTGTAGCTCTGTAATAGCTCAATAATCAGTTCTTCCCGGATTCAGCGATTAACACACAGTCAAGTAAACTCGATGTTTGGACAGTTTGTCGTGTGACATCATCAGGACATGCTTTCAGCCTTTAGCTCACATGCGTCGAACTTGATTATAGCCATCATAGAAAGCCATTCGATATGCGTGTTCAGTGGTTGGAGTTTAAAAGAACAATCCTGTGCTTGCAATTTCCCCAATTCATGTAATTTTCATGTAGATTTCGCCAGCAAAATCGAGCATTTTTGGCTACAACACTCACAAAATTCCAAGAAATTCCAAGAAATCCTGAAGGGACTGAATCATGAGATATAAACAATAATTTTTGTAGAAATAATAAAAACCCATCATCATCCCTGTGAATGAAATGGAACATTTTTCCAGATGAGAAAACTTTGGAAGTCATTTTGATTAAGCACTAAGACTTCATTATTGGGGGCAATAAAATGTTATTTGTCATGTTGTGCAGCTCTTATTTAAGGTAATTTAGGTGTAGTCTAGTCTCAGCAGGTAGTCGAGTGATTTTTTTTTCACTCCATTGTTTTATGTCCGTCTCCTCACCTTCACCTTCAGTGTTATTCTTTAAAATCACATGATCCACAAGGCAGAACAATTCACCTCGTACTTATCGGCTTTTATGGGACTTTTTTTCTCTTTCATTGGCCGCAGCTGTTGTTTTCAAAGGGAAGGGCTTTACTACTTTGTATTATCTATGCAACACCTAGACGTGCTCGGTCCATGACGGCCTTCTTTTCTGATGGCAGATAAAGGCAACAGTGTTGGTAGAAATGTCAGAGAGAGGAATCTTCAGAGATGGTGATCATACCCAGTTTTAATGCGGAACTTACTTTTTTTTTAAAGCTTCTTGTTATCACTTCGTTTAACACTCAGGTCTCCATATTCCATAACTGATGGAACCTTGCATGATGTCAATATACTTTCATCCACTGGCAAAAAACAGTTCTTGCTAATCTTTTAGAAGTTATGACTAATTATGACTAAAAACGTACTGTTACAATGGATACAAATGGAACAAAAAATTGAATCATATAGGGAATCAAATAGGGAATCAAATGGAATAAAAATTGGGAATCACATAAGGAATCAAATGAAACTCTCAAATCAAAACTCAGTGAATTACTGCGTCCCACTATTTATTCACACCTCCTGATTGTGCACAACATTTTTGAGCTGTTTGGACCCACGACATAATTTTTTTAAAAACAACATCGCAAGTGTCATACTAGAAGAATTCCATCCGCTTTCCCGTATCTTCATTTGGTTAAAATGCAATCTAAAATGATTTAGCTCCAAGTATATTTGTATAAATGATTATAAAAATTCCACCATGTTTATATTATAAACAATAATAACTGCTTGTACTGTGATTTTATTGACAAAAGCAAGGCGTAGGTGGTGTTGAACTAGTTACTGAAAGCACTTCATACCCACTGCTTGAACGACGATCTTTTTTCTTTTTCTCACATCGAGCAAAGGCGTGGCGGATGATATTTTTGCCAGCGCGTGTCAGGGATGACTGGATGTGAATCACGCAAACCTGACAGAGCTGTTTAGGTGCATTGAGTGCTGAGTGAAGGAAACTGTTTCATTGTTAGCTCACATCCTTGAGTGAATTTGAATAAGATGTTCTCAGAAACAGGCTTGCATAACTACCCATGTAGGATTACTTAGGGTTGATGCAGATTTCGGGGTTAAGGACGTCGCTTAAGGTGGCTCGGGAATTTACAACCTTTCCGACCGCGACCTAGAGAATTCAATCTGGCACTTAGCAGTACTGCTTTCTGTAGTTAGCAGAGTTATGAAATAACTGACGGTGGGGAGAAAGACCAAGCAGGAAGCTCCACCGTCTTGGTGGCTAACTCCATCTAAATTCCCATTTTCTCCACTACCCTGACTCTTATGCGGACGTCTTCAGGAAGGAGGGCCTGACGACTGAGTCACCAGAATGTGGGATGATGTAACTGAACAGAAATAGTGTTCAGATAATATCCTCTAATGGAACAGAGATACAATTGTGAACTTGAGTGATGTATTTGAGCTTGAAGATACTAACATTTATACTTCTTCCTACAGTTTTTCATCTAAAGTGTTTGCCAATTTAAGACACACCCACTTAAATCCAGATTAGGATTATTGGCGCACTAATCAGATACAGATACAGAGAGTAGCAATGTGTGTTTACACCCCTAATAAGGTCCCTCTCGATTTGATAACCCTAACCTTGTGACATAGTCTGGGATCACATCTGTGTTTGATATGACATCAGATTTCCTCACCGGTTTGGCTTTCCACAGCTTGGATCTCGTATTACTAGCAGACGTTGCATCACTGACCGTGATTAGCGAAGTGGCTAAAGTTAATCCGTCATGTGGCCGTTTCCTTCTTTCTGATGCTGATCATACACAAGACTCACACCAGACGTTTATTATATCTGGGAACGTTTAAGAGGATGTCCTTTCAGTCAATTCAGCTTGGACAGATTTGGACAAAGTCGGTTAGTAGAAAAAGTCCTGGTCATGTGACTTGGAAATTTTCAAATGCGGACATTCCCGTCTCCTGAGTGACCTCTTCTCGACTTACAGGATCTTAAAGGTGAGGAATTTAAGCAACGCTTCCTAGGCAGCAGTAGAGATGTGATGGCCGAGGAACTTGGGCATGAGGAAGTAAACGTCTCCGCCTTAGCAACATTAAAAGATTTCCCAAAAAACGATTTAAAGCAGTCCATCTTGCGCAGTAACTTGCAGGTCATTTCAGCCTGAAAAGTAATTCCGAGGTGTCCTTCGTGTCCGTGATGTGTAAATCACAAAGAAAAAACAACGCTCTGATATGTTCCAGTTGTCTAAATAGTTGTCTTGCTCTTCAGGGCTCCATGGTGTCTGCTGGGATGGTGAGGTTGTGAGCTCAAATCCCAGTATTTTATTCTCCCTGACTCGTTTTGAGATCGTTTCTGCAAATTGGGATGAATAAAGTGGCAACAAAATGGCGTCTTTTTTTAAATCAGTCGCTAAACACAGCAATGCGGAGTCACGTGTTTCAGCCGGTTTTAGCCTGCTCAAACAAACCTTCTTTAAAGCCAACTTGACGTATTAAGGTCTTTTTTAATCATGTTTTGGTTAAATTTCATCTTTACTGATTGTTAACTGTTCCCAATTCACATCAAGTTGTCTCGTTCTCCTGACTGTGGATTTTGTCTGAGTGTCGTAGCAGAGATTACATCTTGACAACTTAATCCAAGTGTTCCCACGCTGCCACAACTTTGCCGTCTGCTTTCTCGTTGGTTGCGGTAGACTTTGATAAAACTGCTTTTCATCAGTGTGCCAATTTTTGCACCTCGGCCAATCAGAAGGACTGATTGGACTCAAGTATCCTGGCTCCCATTTAATGAAGAAATAAATCCAACATGTGCATTACACAAGTGGATGGAAATCCCACCCAATAATCATTAAAATGCCATCATTCTGCCTAGGTGTGTTTGTGTGTCTCAAACAAGTGGCCATTTTCCCCAGTTTCCCTCTGCATGTGGATAACAGGACACTATGCTAATGGAGCTCGGTGTGACTCATACACACCCTCAGGGTTGTAAGAATAGGGCTTCAGTCTTTGGCTCTCCCACTCAGCCCTCCCTCCTATGCTGCCTATAGGGTCGTGACCCCTGACCCAGAATAGCATGCTGGGTGGTTTTAGCTAGCAAAGGGGGTAGCGATTGGTGTGTCCTTCTGTCATTTGCATTTGTGGGGAATCCTTTGCTTGTTAGAAGTGTTGGTAAGCAATTTAGTCGTGTCTGTGGGGGGGTGTATTGGGTTGTGTGGGGAAAGAATTTCAGGGGCCTCAATTCCTAATTAGGATTTGAAAGACTGTGTCACTGCTTGGAGGCGTTAACAGGACAGCGTTGATGAGTTAGTCATCAGTCGATTAGCACTTAGCGGTCCGTTTTGTTTTTATTTTGTGTTTTTTATGCCGAGAGTTGCTGACGTGTTTCTGTGCTTTATTGATGAAGCTTATCGCTTTGTACGTTTGACACAAACATCTCGCATACATCCTGACATGTAGAGAGAAAATATAGAGAAAGTTGAAACCCAAACCGGTTTGCTCCAGGTGTGCGCCGTAGCCTGGAGCTCCGTGTGCGTGTGTGTGTGTTTGCGTTATCGGAGCTAGTTGAGGGCCTGGCGGTGTTTAGCTTGGCTTGACTGGCACTGAGATTAACAGCCTACTGCGTTGGAGAGGCTCGGGGCACACAGCTCACATGTTTTCAAGGACACTTATTTGGAAGCCGAATCGTGATTGGAACGGTTCATTGCTTTGTCGTTTTCACACACAAATCCCAAAAAAAGAGATTCTTAGAGTCTTATATTCTTGGCATCGTATTAAAAATGACAAATAACGATGAATGAATAGGCGTAACAGTGCGTCAAAACCACGGGGAACGAAATCAACACCAGTGCCTAAGATTACAGTGGAATTATATCTTTCTAGATTCAGTTTGGAATCGAAGCAAATTCCGACGTACCGTATCTGAGCGCGGCGTATCTGCCTTCCCTACTTTGTTTTAAGAGAACGTCTACAAAGTGAGCTTGATGGATGAATCATCTGTGAATTCTGTACATCTGGTAAGAGTTTGGAGAGCTGGAAAAGACATTAGGGGGAGAAAGTAGAGGGGGGGAGGGGGGAAAAAAAGAGAGAGTGTGGAGAGCATAGGACCTTGAGGAACACCCCCAGCATGCGTAGTCCTGTAACTGCAAATCACAACCTGGCACAATCTTACAGTGTAGGAGATCTGGCAACCTTACCACTTGCACAAGGGAATATAATGGAGTCTTCGTCTTTATTGTTTGAAAAATCACTGGACGTGATATCGCTGCTATTGGAAAAAAAACCCAGCTCACACATAATTCAGCTATATGTTTCCAGTGTAAGGATACCAATTGATGAAAATAAGAATCTAGTCAAAAGGGAAATACTAAAACAAAATCTGAGAAAACAAACAACCTCCAGGACCTCTCAGCTGCCATATTGTGATCCTGATGCTCAGAGTGTAGCTAGCTGTAAAAAAAAAAAATAAAAAAAAAAAATAAAAAAAAAGTGTAGCTAGCTCAAAAAAATGCGCGATCCTGATTGGTTCATCTCGTTTCTGACTAATAAAACGTGATTATAGTGCAGTTGCCATGCAGAGTATTGTTATTAGTATTGTTATATAATTAGCTGTTAATCGATCCGAACAGTCAGATAACGACGTTATACAGACAATAATGACTCAAGGATGAATCCGTGATCGTCTGCAAAAACACGTTTGTGTAACAGAGTCATGTCTGGTCTATCCCTCCATCTCATCCCTCCTTCTGTGGAAGTATGTCTTTCTTGCAGTTCTTGGCACATCAATTCAAAGATCCTTATTGCATAACAATCATGTGCCGTACGATCCCCATGCTAAATCGGCATCGTTGTTGATGCAAGCATAATAAACTTAGCGACAGTGTCTAATGATCGCTCATTTTCCCTGCACAGCTGTATTTATTATCTTCTGCAATAAATCTCGATTCTTTCTGTACTCGGCATAAAATGATGACCAGTTTTTACAGAAAGAAATGTAATCAAGACTAATCTCTATTTCTCCCTCTCAGACATACACACACTCACTCTCTGTGCGTGTATGTGTGTGTTGTGTCAGACTCTTGGCTGGCGTCTGCGTGGCTCCGGATCATTCCGTGCCCCGGGCGAGAGCAGACCCTTTGCCCGTTGCAGCATGTGCAATTGCCTGCTTTCGTTTATTCAGCGTTCGTGCACATGGGCCCAAGATGTGATTTTCCTCAGCTTCATATACGAGAACAAAGCGGAAAGGATGGAGTCCGCGTTAATCAGCTAGCGGTACTTAACTTCTCGTTTAAAGCAGGGGGTTTTGAGAAGGCTCTTTCAAGGTTTCACGTTTGGTAGACGCTTTTTATCCAGTGTACCTTTCAGCAGTGTTTGGTCTGGGACGAGAAAGCCCTTGGATTCCCTATCAGCCGTGTTGCCGGGCTGTAAAAAGTCTTTATTACAGGAAAGCGAGGGAGAGAAAGTGAAGCAGAGAGAGAGAGAGAGAGCGAAGTGGCGTGTCTTGCTAGCGGCTCTCTGGTTTTGTCTTTCTCTGCCCGAGTTACTCTTTGACTAGTTTATAGCCGTCTGAAAGGGGACACGTTAAATCGCTGCTCTGTCTACCAGCTGCGTCATAAAGACTCGTCACCGCCATCACTTCACACTTGGCAGGAGCGAAATGCGTGCTCGGCGTGTCGGCCGTAAAGATGGCCTGATAAGGAGCGGTATCTCTCCACCACATTATCAATCATCTTACTGTTTCTGCAGCAGGGGTTTTAAAAGTGACTCCAGACATTTTTATTGATTATTGGAACAGACGTGGTGGTCAACTTGCTATATAACTTGCTCGGTTGTTATATTATTTATATACGGGGTCCAGTCACCTTGATTGGTGAGCATTGCCCAAATAAGTTTGACCTCAGGATCAGTCATTTCCTGGTATAGGAAGTCATTTGTTAGAGAAGAGATGGAAGGAAATGGCGTTCGCTAGTTCTTCGTCTCGGTCCTGTATATCGTATATGTACAGGATTTGAGTGGTATTTGGTCTGTGTGTATATACTGTGATTCTCTCTAACTCTGTAAGTCATTTCACGAGAAAAAGCTCCTGGTTTCAAGCAACAAGTAAAGAGTTTGTCCGTTATTCACACCTCACCCTGAGCCTGAATGCACTGTAGTGTCTGATGCCAAGTGTGATTGATTACTCCCATCAAAGCCTTCGCTATCACATCCATGAGATTTCTGTTTGAACAAGTACAGCATTCTGTGCACTTTCCAATCGATTTTATTAAACAGCTTGGCTTATCGCATCTACACAACAACGACTGACAAGTTTTACGGCTGCGTTTTCACGCCTGTCGCACAGGTACCAACCATCTACGGTTTAGTACTTCATACTATTTTTGACTTCTGACCCCTTTCTGGTTCGAGACAGAATCCTTAAAGCCAACTGAACTTTTTCAGATAAAGCAGAGGTCAAGCTGATTAAACTGGTGCTTGGCTGGGTTGAAAACCTGCACCCACACTGGTCCTTTGCAAATAATACTGGAAACCTCTGATCTAGTCAGGAAAAAAAAAACCACTAAATTTTTCTGTAGAACCTAATGAAGCAAGAGAGATCCAACAAAAATCCAAAGAATGCTTGAGGAACCTTTTTTTCATCTTGGTTGGTTGACGTGAAACCTTGAGATTGAGCTCATAAACTTATGATACACATGCACTCCACCGTACCACCACTTGCTGAATGAACTCAGCGAGAGATACCATTCGGGCTCCTTTAACATCTTGGTTTCTACAAGTTGCCTTGAATAAAAAATTAAATCTCCTGTAGAAAGAGTAGACACGAAGCTCTTTCTCACAACTCTTAAAATATGCAGGGAAGTGGCTAGGAAAAAGGGAGTATTTCGCTCAGCCTACACTCCAGCGGTTGTGACAGCCGTTTGAGTTACGACCTTGGGGTTAAGCAGTAGGTGTTAAAGTTAACGTCATAAGATAAGATAGAGAGCGGGTGAGAAACAAAGCAGGGTGACCGGGGAGGATCAAATCAAAGTTATACAAACACTTGTTTCCTTCCCTCCTTGAGCCTGTGGCCTTTCAAGTTGTAAACCACCAGCGAGAGGAGATACAGAGCGGCGGAATGAGCCTGAAGCATGGATCTGGGGTTACCTCATGTTGCTGAAGCAGAACTTTGGTGTGAAGCTTTACCAGTAACAGAACAACAAAGGAACAATGAAGGAACCATCTCAGATGACCGACCATGGGCATATTTCGCCACATAACTACAGAATTTGTTGGTATTCACGGATTAGCTTTAGCCTCCTGTTCTGGGTTTTAGGTATTCACGTCAGACTAAACAATCAAACACTAGCAAGCGAGCGAAACGATCAGATCATGATCGGATACCATCATCGTGAACAGTTCTTGATCGATTCCTATGGAGTAACACCAGAGTCTGAGAAAGTAATAAAACACTTGTGTGCTGTTACAGGAAAATAATCAGCGGAGTTACTGTTTCCCATGCAGCGTTGATTATTTTCCAGTAACGGCATGTGCTTAAGTGTTTTATCTTACACTTTACACCACAGCATTTTGACCCTCGTGTACCGCAGCAGTTTGATGATGTTAAGAATGTTTGATCCGTTCAGTTGCATTTAATAACACTGGAGTCTCCTTCCTTGCGGAAAATGCAACATACCAACAATTTGAACTGATTATCAATAAAGCCTCAGGATTTCTTTTCCCCGGCTGCTCCAGCCCTGGCTATAATATTTAGGATTTGTTTGAGATTGTGGTTAAGTCCTGCTCGGGGCCATACCTGTGCCATAAACCCAGTGTTTAAAAAGTAATAAACTGCCCACAAAAGATTGACACCGTTGGTTAACCAGACCAACTTCTGTACTAAATCAGCTTCCTCTCTCTTCCGAAATGGCAGATATCTGACACCCATGAGTCGCTTGTTGCTCCTGAACAGAGGCTCTTTGAGCACTACCTCGGTGAAGGCTCCCTCTACCCGGTCATCATTACGGCTGCTTTTAGCAGCGCCGAGCTTGTCCTACATTTGCGCTGATCCCTGTTGCAGATTAGCTGTGCCTGAATTTTCCTCCACCCCCCCCAAAAGGTGAGATTTGAAGGAAACCCTGTAATTTTTCACTTTGCTTTAGCATGATTAGGTAATTGCTTTCTGTAACAGGGAAGGCAGCTTAGCGTCACAGTACACAATGGCAGCGGGAGGGCTGAGTGTGTGATTATAGCACGCCACCTTGTCAAAGTGCTGCCTCGGGGGCACATCATACTCTGATATTATCTCCACACACACACATACACACACACAAAGCAGAAGCTACTGCTTTCCTACCCTCCTAACTGTAGCCCTTCTCCACTCAGACTTACGCTAACCCTCTTGCTAGGTTTATCTGTCCGTTTATTTATTTCCTTTCTAAAGAAAATGTATTTTTTATTTATATTTCGCTCAGGCTGTGTGTATTTGTGCACAAGGAAATGTAGTGAGTCAGATAATGACTTGATTCTCAGCCAGCGTTCCACCATCTTAGCAAAAGAGAGAAATCTTGCTAAAAGAAACTCACGACTCAGCGTTCTGTCTAAAAAACCTGTCTACTCTGAGTGCTTCATAATTTAAACAAGATGCAAAGAGAATTAAAGGCTTGGAAAATAATATTTCTCCGGTTAAGAAGTGAAGGGCACTAGCTGGACAAGTTAGCCAGGTGTTGAGTGAGAGCTGTTAGCTATGTTAACTACCTTATCTTAACGTACAATCTTGTCAGAATTGAAAGAAAGTTTTCATTTTTAGATGAATGTTGCTCAATCATTTTTGTGATTATTTCTGATACCAGTGTTTGCTACATCGCTAGCTCTTGCCAAGCAGCTAGTCCTACTGTACTTTTTTTTGCTATAGCAGGAGTTAGCTTCAGCATAGTTTGGATCTGATAAGTGCAAAAATATATTTCCGTCTCTTCCATAATCACGCTAAATCATTTGTTATTTGTAATTTTCATATATCTTAATCCTCAAAGCTAATTGGGTCGCTGCGGGCTATCTTGAACTAACAGTTTGAACTCTAAGTGTGGTTTCATGCATCTGGCTCCAAGCTAGGAGGAATAAATGGAGGCTCGGACCAACGCCAGACTCATCTGCTGATTCTTCCAGAGCGGAATCTCAAGGCGTCGAGAATTAAACAGCTGTAATCGGTGGGGTTTTGCCGCCGGCCATGGTCGGGCACCTGTGTCCGTGTCTCTCACTGGATTTTTGTTGATAAACTATAAAAAATTGCTAAAGTAGTTGATCCGTGACGAGTGAATGTTAAACACTGAGAGTGAAACTGCTACGCAGGTACTCGGGATTGATCGCTATTATTGTTTTCTCTCTGTTACAGAAACCTGAGCCACAACATGCTGACGGCAGTCGATAAGGACATCCTCTCCAATCTGCCCAACCTTAAAGAAGTGTGAGTAGCATCTTCCAGCTGTCTCTATGGAGCTACAGGACATAACGTCTATACCAAAATTTGTCTGAAAATCAGATCATAAACATTAGAATCTGTAATAGTTCTCAAAACCGATCTAGGATTAGTGTCAAAGATCAATATCTATACATATTAGAGGCTAAAGGAAAGGAGCTAAAATCATTTTACTTCTCTTACAAGTATATTTTCTAAGCCACTGGATAAATAAATCAAATTCGTTTCATTTATCGGCCCCTTTTTTTTAATTTAACACAAATCGTGTCCTCAAAGTCATACCTTGTGGCTCCGTCTCAAATCGTGGCTACGGGACACACTGTATATAACATATCCACCACAAAGCCATTTCTGTACCCTATGTAGTGAGCATATATAAGTGAACAAACAGCCAAAGGGTGATTTTACACTGTTGCCTAAAAATCCTATAGGTTTGTAGCAAAAATAAATGAATAAATCGATAATAGTAGCAAGAAAACATTACAGTGAGCAACCAAAAACACAATTGTGGAAATTCAGAAAGTACTACTCTATTCATACAGGTTTATTTTATAAAAATGAATTCATATTATTTCTGATCATTATTTTAAGTCATTTACTTTAAGTACAAGAGAATAAAAAGAGTAATAGCTAATTATGAGCGAAGAGTTTTAGATCATCAATAATACAATAAAACATATAAATAAATATACAATTACAATAAATAAATTGATAATATTTTGAAGTAATTAATTATTCTTTCTACACAACTAGTAAAGCGCAGCTCGCCCTCTTCCGCATACACGAGCTCCAGGCTGCCTCTGATTGGCTCGTGTTGCTGTGATTGACAGACAAAGTGTATACCATCTCTAGTCATATTTTCTCTCAGCTCTTATTCATTTTAAAGCAATTTCATAATAATAATATTTCTCAGACTGGTTTAGCGTCTCGCACGTCGGCGACAGTGTTTTCCGAAGCCCAGGAGAAACACAGTAATGATTGTAATCGCGTGTGTCACTTACAGTGCAGTAGTTAATGATTTCATAACCCAACTGTCAGTCAGCTTTATTGGGCACTTAAGGCTTTTTGTCGGAGGCTATTGTTCTCAGAGCGTGGGGAATTGGGAGTGAAGAGGAGGCTTGCTATAATAAGGACTTTCCATCATCACCTGACACCACTCACTAACCTGCCCTGTAAATATTTTATACGAAGAGGGGCTGCAAGCTGGCCACCAGCCAGAGTGCTTCACTCTTTTTCGCTCGCTTCCTCACCCTCTTTCTTCAGCATGTTTCTCCCGATCGTATCCATGCCAGTTACTACACCGTGAATTATCCTGCCTCCTGTTTATAACCAATTATCCACCCAGCTCCATAATGATTAAATGAAGCACTACACATTGATTTCTGCTCTCTGTGTACCTCTGATAAAAGACCCTGGCCTTCGTTTCGAAGTGTAATTAAACCGTCTTCTTGTGTTTGACCCCCAGGAGACTGGACCACAATGAGCTGACATCAATCCCCGAGTTTGGCAGCGCCTCGCCAGCCATCGTCACTCTCCATCTGTAAGCCAACACCTCCGAGCTGTGTTCTCGCACACCGAAGCTCAAGCGTCCAGCCACTCTTAAAGATCTGTCCTTTCTAGAAAACTTACACAGCGTACGGGATATTGATGAGGTGGAACTTGATAAATGCAGGAAAAGCATAAGGATATATTTTTGGGGACAATTTAATTCGATTGGTCATGAGTTGTTTCTATAGTAACAGCTTACACAAGCACTTGCACTTTTTAGACAAATCTGTGGAGAAAATAGTGCAGGAAGGTAAAAACAGGAACTTACTGACATTAAATGTAACAATAAATGGATAAAAACCATCGTTTATGAACAAATTAAAAATCAGATTTGTAATCTGCAAGTCGTCGTGATGGAAACCGGGAAACAGCAATGGGGAATCATCTTCCGGGTGTTAACAGTGACTCTGCATCACCTCACCACCGTTATTGATTATTTTCTGATAACAGCATGCCCTGATGTGTTTTATTACATTCATTAATCGTCATCATAGAGTAGTTCTAATATCACATCGCCTCGACTTGATTTGATCCTTTAGGCCAATCCATAAACACTGGTGTATAGAGGTTGTGTGTGTGTAGCACCACAGTTCATGTCCTTGTGTACCTCTCACTCCATACGGTGTGTGTGTGTGTGCGCCAATCGTCCCTGTATCACATTCCCTCTCTCTGTAATATATCTCCACTGCCAATGTGTCATCCATTTGAGCAGTCAAGTGATCCCTGTCCTGATTGCTCTCGGCTGTGCAGCCATGGTGTAACCTTATTGATTTACATTTATTCATCATTCTCTTTCAGGAAAAAAAATAAATGAAAGGTAATTAAAAAAAAAGGATTCCAAACCTACTCGCTCTGATTTGCTGACAGCATGGCTGGGCTCGAGCGTCTGAAATGCAGTCGTTTGACATTGGGTTGTGTTACAGGTTGCGTGAGTTTGCAGTGCTCGTGTCCAGGATGCGAGTCCCGGAGCTGCTTTTTTCGGCCTGGGTCGAAGCCTGTTGCCGTGGTGTGCTGTTGCATGCTGGGTAAAACTCTATCTTTACTGAGCGGCACAGCTGAAAAGCAGGAGAAGGGCGACAGCTGGAGCTGTCGGTCAAACGGCTTACTGTAAAACCGTATGGGAGGCGGGGACAGGAAGTGGTAGGGGTCAGTGTGATGTCATCAGAGACACACACACCCACGAAGAGGCGGATGGAAAGAGACTGAAAGTAAGATGGCGAGCTAGGGCTTTCCGGCAGGCTTCTGTCCATTTTGTTCTTTTTTTTTATTTTTATTTGTGAGAGTTTGGTGTAGAAGCAGGCCACGCCCTCTGGCTTACGTCCGGGCGTTTTGTTTGTGTTTTTGATCTCGGGTGCGGGTCAGCAGCTGTTGAACCTGCTGTTCGGTGCAGCCTCAGAGCTCCATGAGCAACAGGAACGCCCCCGCGCTCATCCCTCATCCACCATCACGCCATCCTTCTCTCTCCCTCGCTTTCTGTTTATTCAGGTGCGGTGGTGGAAGGAATGCTCTCTTTTTCTGTCTCCGTCGCTCTCTGTCACTCTTCTTCAGTCCTCTGGTTTAAAGCGGTCAGCTCTGGGGTTGCGTGTGTGTTTGCATTTGTGCGCCTTCGTGGGAAAGGACTCAAATAGTCCCAGGATAAATATAGTAATAATAACTTATTACAATTAAGCCGTAATACACATCGGTTCTTATTAGCAACAAGAGTATTCGAGCCAGTTAGCATCTGAGCAGCTGGATTAGAGTGTTGGGGGACCGTGTTGATGTACTGAATGTATCGAACATATCGAAAACTGACAAGCTGACCAGCTTGTGTTTGACACCACAAATGGACTCATTGTTAAGTTTTAAGGCTCAGGATTGTGTGTGTGTGTGTGTGTGTGTGTCAGTGTTAGTCTTTAGGTTGCTACAGCATTTAGTCAGAACACTCTGTGGATTGATTGCACCTGTAAAATATATTCATATACTTAAGTTTACTGGTTTGACTGAGTTCTCCGGCTTAGATCTGGCCCAGAACCCAAACCCAACAACTCCAGATGGTGACCAAAAGGACCTTTTCATGCTTCTCAAATGCGAAGGCGTTGATAAACAAAGCAGCAGTTCCCAGCCTGAATCGATTCTCAGGCTGCGAGAGAAACAAGACGACGCAAATAGCAAACATGCAAATTCCCCAGGAGAGGCGGCCGTTATGGTGGCTGTGCCACTGCGCTGTCACTCTGACCGGCTGGGAAAGACCTACAATCAAAAGTCCATACTAAGATTACATTATTTCCAAATGTGGAGTTATTCATGTTTTCCATTTAGCATGATGTTTTCCACATCTAAATTTGGCTCTAACCAATCACAGATGTTTTCATTTTCTGCCCTTAAGACCTCTGACCAATCAGAGTGTTATTCTGACAAGATATTAACTGTAGTAATCGCTAGAGTAGTCTGAAATCATTATTGACATGATGCCAGAATGACCTTGTTTGCATGTAAAAAAGTAGAAGAGAGTTATTTCAGACACAGACTAGGCCTCTGTGGACGAGCTCGGGTTATGACATCACAAAAAAACGTCAACCTGATTGTTCTTTGATGTGCAAATGATTAGATGATGATGTAGAAACTTTCAGCTACAGCTAGCTTACATAGCTAATATAAGTAATAGTCTGCGCAACAAAATATTAATATAGTGATATTAGGGCTATTAGTGTTGTTATACATTATAAGGTACCTAAAAAATGGTTCCTCTATGACATTCCTGGTTTCCAGCAAAGATTCCTCTAGTGGAAAGCTGTTAAAAGTTCCAGGGTTCCTGAACAGGTCATGGAAAACTACCTAGTTTTTGAAAACTAGCTAGCTAGCAATCAAGGCTAAGTTTGCTATGTAAATTGCTAAGAATATGGTCTATGAATATTCAGTGAGCATGATGGATTAAGGATATGATTAGCAGTTTCCTGAGAATAAAAAACAAAACATTTTAAACATCTCCTAAATCCTGTGGTCCTGCACTGCCCTTAGAATCTCTCCTCACTGAGCCAGTTCCTTTTTCTGCCTGCGAATTTTATTGTAGTTTCATGGGACATATCTCTTACCAATGTATTAATTATGACTAATAAAATGTGTCAAGTATATTAATAGCGGCTCTTATTTTCTCTCTCCCAGGCACCATAATAAGATTAGCAGCGTACAGGGCAGCCGTCTCCGAAACCTCACCCACCTGGAGACTCTCGACCTGAGTAATAATGACATCATCGATGTGAGAGAACACTGCTTCCCCCGTGGCCTCCGTGTCCGAGAGCTGTGAGTCAATCGTCCTGTCTTTCTCGCTCTCTTTCGCTCCCCCCCCCCAGGTTGTTTGTCCATTTTTCTTTTTCCTGACACCACTAAGCTGGAACGTTCATCGGACCGAGACGTCTAACTTTCCGTCACGCTCGTCCGTTTGAATTTTCAAGCCTTGCAGGTCGTTTAAATAGTCGTCTAGTAACAATAAAGTCAAAAGTGGCTGGATTTCTGGGTCTTTAGAATTTGATGCTGATTTGTCAGAATCTAACATTTCTAAATTTTCCCTAAAACCTTTTCAAAACCTGTAGCTAAAAGCAGCAAAAATAAAGGGGGAAAAAAACAGTATCTTTAGAACTGTGCATATAAATTGAGACATAACATTGTTGAATGTTTTGGAATTATTTATGGGTGTAAAAAAAAAAAAAAAAAAAGGGTAATGAATGGCTGGAAATAAAATAGCAAACAGACAGCTTCAAATATTTGGAAATTTAGAATTAGATTATTTGAAGCTATGAAAGGAAAACAAATTCTTAAACATCTATGCAAAGCTCATTTCAGTCTAATCGTCTTGGCGCACAATAACCAGACGGAAATTTCCCCGGCGTCCCACCCAGGGTGTATTCCCACCCGATATTCCCGGGATAGTCTCCGGATCCACCCTGATCCTGAGAAGGGACTGAAGATTAGACTGTAATGTGAGGAATTTTGCCTGTTATATTTTTTCTCAGGTCGCTCAGCAGTAATAAAATTGTACACCTGGAGTTTGGCGCATTCAGGAACCTGAACGACACTCTGCAGGTCCTGAGGCTCGGCAGGAACCGGCTCACCCAGCTGCCTGTCAAAGGCCTCGAGCTTCCCAGACTAACACAGCTGTGAGTGTAAACACACACACACACACCACCATTAGACAGAAAAAGACCTGAACTCACCTGTATACATTCATCAGCTACACTTTTGATCCACACATTATATAATATGACTGACGCTCTGTGACTCGTTTGTGAATATTTCTGAGGGTTTAATTACGCACGGTGGAGAGACGCGCCTCTAAAAATACATCAGTGAAAAAAAATAGGTGTGGCATACAGACTGAAGAAATTAGTTCGAAACAACTTAATTACAGAGCATTAATTCAGTTGTTAATAATTATATTGATGTGCCTGCAGGTGTAGGTGTGCGTCTGTGTGTGTGTGTGCGCAAGCGTGACAATCTGTTGCCGCAGGACAATGGCTCATTTCATCCAGTCAGCACAGCTCAGTACAGCAAGCCTCCAGTAGTTCTAGACATCTGTGCTCTAGAGGTTCTAAAAACCTTCTTGAAACCCTGACGCAGGAACTTAAACACCTCTGGTTCCTACAGGACTAACGTTCCCGAATTTCTGGGAAATTTCTCATGTTTCTAAAAAGTTCTTGGCCCCTGGGAAATTCTGGGATTCTGCCTCTAGACTTCACACCTGGACAGAAAGTGTGCTGATCCATCTAAAGAGGGTGCCCTCACCTCCATTACTCTCTCTCTCTCTCTCTCTCTGTAGGCATGCTTTGTTCTTAGGGTCTGGGCGTTACTGTATCTCCTGTCTGCTTGTAGCAACAGGGTGGATAACACAAAGCCACCAGTGGGTTGTTTGTATCTCGCTTTGCTCTCAGGCACTGCAGCCACTTTAGCCCTCGCACCTGGGTGCTGTGTCTGGTTCCTCAAAGCCACAGGCCCTATGTGTGTATGTGTGTGTAGGAGGGATTAGTTGGTCCTAATGGAACGCTGACATGAGAAGGAGAATCACACGGAGTATGAACACCTGCTAAAAGAATGTTAATTGGCTCCATTTCCTTTTGTCCTGTGCTTAGCATTCACACAGCTAATCTATATTTACACCAGAAACACAGCAGAATTCTGATTGGTCAGAAGTTGATGAGCAGCTCTGACATTACACAAATCTTTTTTTTTTTTTTTTACGAAGAAGGTAAAACAGTAACTACGTTGAAGACAAGGACAGAAATTTTGCGCTTTATGATGACAAGATTT
Source organism: Hemibagrus guttatus (assembly GCA_033459395.1). Classification (NCBI taxonomy): domain Eukaryota; kingdom Metazoa; phylum Chordata; class Actinopteri; order Siluriformes; family Bagridae; genus Hemibagrus; species Hemibagrus guttatus. Next base: position 17,308,404 of record JAUCMX010000023.1, on the reverse strand, counting down.
GTTTTATTCACTGCGTAAAAAAAAAGGCAGAATTTACACGAGTATGCTTATTTAAAGAATTTCTACTCATTTTGATATAATTACTAGCTTCACCCAGAGAAGCCTCTGTGAACAAATGAGCCATGTGACCTCTCTACAGGGACCTGAGCAGGAACCGACTACGCTTGATCGAAGGCCTGACTTTTCAGGGTCTCTCCAACCTGGAGGTTTTGAAACTCCAGAGGAACAACATCAGCAAGCTCACAGACGGGGCGTTCTTCGGTCTGGCACGCATGAGAACCCTGTGAGTCCACTATGTTCCTTGACATATCTAAAGCAGTTTATAAAGTGGTTTTGTGTGTAGGGGGGAGTCCAGAATATTTATAGTGACTTGGGAGAAATTTGCAAGTTTGATATACTTGTATATTCTGTAAATTCAGTTGTTAATTAGGGTAATTTGATGTCTGGTATTTAATTATAATGAGACTGAATTGGACGAAAGCCAAATCACGGTCTTGGCTTCGTAGTTTGTATCATCATTAAATCTGGCACAGATTACTGAAGTTCAAACTCCCCGCCTTCAAGACGTTCACAAGCCAAGTGCAATTTGGCGAAATTTCCCTTAATGCTGAATCATATTTAGAGCCATCCGTCTTCATTTCTGCACTCTGACAGGTAAATTGCTGCCGGGTTAGTCGTTTAGCTGTAATAACCCCGCTCTGGCGTTTTGCTCCCGCAGCCATTTGGAGTATAACAGTCTGAAAGAGGTGAACAGTGGCTCTCTGTATGGCCTCCAGTCTTTGCTACACCTCCATCTGTCCAACAACTCCATCTCCAGCTTCAACCCTGAGGGATGGCGCTTCTGTGAGAGGCTGCGAGAGCTGTGAGAATTTTTACCCTCACCGTCTCCGTCTTGCGTACTGATGTAGAATAATATCAGGAAAATATCATTAATCCAAATTCAATAACTTCTTGTTCTTGTAGGCATCTGGATCATAACAACTTGACGAAGCTGGCTGAGGGCAGTTTTGTTAAGTTAGCCAACTTGCAGACTCTTCAGCTGAGCTACAACTCTATCAACTATATAGCAGAGGGAGCTTTCAGAGGACTCAGCTCCTTACGCTTACTGTAAGTGCACACATTATGGTCATTTTACTATCATTTAGGCACCACATCTGTACCTGTTGTTGTTGGCTATTGAAAATCTGCAGCATCTAGGGTTGTGAAAATTGGTGGAGAAAAACGCAAGACCATGTGAACCACCATCATGCATCCAACCAGTCAAGCCAATCAGACATCTCCATTCTATAGAGACTTCAGAAAATGCCACCTCCTGTACTGTTGTACAGTCATTCGAGCATAAAATGTGCATGTTTTAGTGGGTGTGACTTACTTTTTGGATAGACTACTTGTTTGGATTTTGAATCAGCCTTTAAGTTAACACACCTACACAAACAACGGTAAAAAAAAAAAAAAAAAAAAATACAGCTCTAAAGCAGCGCTGCTGATGCTGTGTACCCATTAGAACAAGCGTAGATCAGGCTTTAGGCTAGGCCTGACTTGCAGCCTCAATAAAACTCTTTTTTGTTTTCTTTTCTTAAGGTACTAAATCTAGAATGACAGCTACGGTTTCCAAAGCCGTTATTTTTGCATAGACGTTTTGGGAAAAGTTGCCATTTGAGTTTTTTGTCTTTTTGTGAGAGCTCTTTCTTTCACTGTTCTTTCGTCTTTGTTGGCTTGTTGGTTCCCACCGGGCTTCCTGGGTGCATGGGCTCCCTGTGCCAGGCATCTCAGGAGAGCCAGGCACTTTTTTTAAAAAAGAAAACTTGGTTAAAAAAACATTAGGGTGCGCACACACACAGCACACACACTTGTGCTTCACTGTTTGTCGCTTACTAATTCATTTGTTCTTGTTACTGCACCCTCTCTTTCACTCTCTCTCTCACTCTCTCTCTCACCTAAACAATTAAGCCTTTGCATGAAGGCTTTCTCTCAGTAGGGTGCCAGACCTTGGCCTTAGCCCTCCTTTTACTTCTGATGGCTGAACCATGGGGGAAGGGGCTCCTCATGTGGGAATGAGAGGATCTCTGTTTGACCCCCACCCCTTCTTTCTTCTCGTCCTTTTCTTTCTGTCCATTCTTCCCGTCCGTCTCACTTCGTTGCTCTCTCATCCCATGGTTTGTCCTCCTGTTTGATGTGCTAATCTTTCTACCCCTGTGTGTCTCAGCTGAGAGTTTTCTGTGGGGTTATGTGCGCTTTGCTACTCTGCTCGCTCAGCCATCCTGGTTGTACACTCGTCCTTTTCTCCCCCCTCTCTTTTTTTTTTTATCTCTGTATAGTTTGACAAGACAGTTCTAATCTAATCATGGCTTTAGTGTGTGGTGCTGAAAGGGAGCAGGGCAAGCTTTAATTGGTACACACCGGGTGAGAGAGGAAGGAGCGAAGGGGGGACCGGAGGCCCTGGGCACCACCATTAATGACCCGCCGCTCATTTAGGACCAGCCAGGCAGAAAGAAAAGGAAACTGGCAGCCAAGGCAAAGTGAAAGAGAGAGAGAGAGAGAGAGAGAGAAAGAGAGCCAAGGTGGTGTGAAAGGGGGAGCTGTCAAATTGCAATAGAAGTTTGGAGGAGTGCGATTGAATGAGGGTCTTTGAGTGGTGCACATACACAAAGCACGTCTCAAAGGGAATATTTTTCTCTTGCATTTGTTCCACTTTTGTTTAAATACTTACAGATGAAGTTTGAATAAAAAGAAAGAGCTGCGAGTTCTGATAGCAAGCAATCGCTTAGAGCGGTGTCGCAATCAGACGAGGGAACGCTTAGCCCGTCGCTGGTGCGGTTGTGGCTTGCCTATTTTGTCTGGTGTGAACCTGCCAATGGCTTTATGGTGCTGAAAGATTCTGAGGTCTGGCTGTTTGTGTGTGTCAGTAGCATTCAGTTGTCATGCATTATGCATGCGTTAGCCTGTGTGCGGCTGTTTTCCGCAGCCTCATGCTTCACAAAGGAAAGAATGCATTTGGCTGGCACAGAGAGAGAGAGAGAGAGAGAGAAAGAGAAGGGGGGGAGAAATAGGGAGTGAGAGAGCTCTTTAGACCAGGTGTGTGTCTGGGACTATGTGTACAACCTGTGACTCTCAACCATATGCCTGCCAAGAGTATTGAGACAGCGCCAAGACTACTTTACTCCATCTCACTTCACACTCTCTCTCTTTCTCTCTCTCTGTCTATAGGGATCTTGACCACAATGACATTTCTGGAACAATCGAGGACACCAGCGGTGCCTTTGCAGGCCTGAAGAAACTCCGGAAGCTGTGAGTCTTTTTCTTTCATTGTCTTTTCTCTGTTCTGACACTCCCTCTGTCCCTCCATCTCTCATCTCTCCCAGTTACTCAAATGTGTGCTGCTGAGCCTCAAGCCAACTCTATGTTAGATTTTTTTTTTATCAAGAGCAGACAAAATCCGAATTGGGGTTTACTTTATTCAAGATTGAATAATAACACATCCCATGGAACCCATATTTGATCTGTTGGAAGAGTTACATCTGACGGACCCTAGGAGTTGAACATCTTAAGAAACCTTTGTTCCTTTCTCCACTACCTGCGGCACCAGAAAACTGCAACTGTGTTTTTTTCTGTCGAACACCCGTTCATTGCCAAAGGTTCCCGTTTACCATGGGTAGCAGCAGGACCTAATGATATTTGGGTAAAGTTGTCGCATCCAAGTTATGCCAATCGGATGATTAGACGAGGGAACACTTATACGCAAATAGTCATTATGTGTTGGGAAATCAACCAGGACTTTTCCAGTTCATTTGGCACAAATTTATATAGGTTCTTGTTTTGAATGTGCAGCCCAATTCCTGGATCACAAGAGTGGAATCTAAGAGTTGATGTATATAGACGTGAAGTATTGAATGACATCTTTAAGACAGGCCTTCCTTATGCTGATCTTCTCAATGGTGAATGGGGGACGTAAGGGCCTTTATCCACTCTCCAAGGTACCACACCTTTGGCACCAAGACATTGACCAGACAAGGGAACATGTTACAATGAGCGCAGAAAGAAAATGTGCTTGGATATTATTACATGCTATACAGATGCTGCAGTCACATGACCAGAAGTTAGACCTCAAGATCTGTCGACTGAAATTTTTACTGCCAATTCTTTTTTTCTTTTGATTGCACAGGGGAATCATGCCTTAAGATCTTACAAAAGCTACTATGATCTCTCCGTGCTTTGGATGAGAATGTTTGGATAGTAAGGGTGTAATCAGGGGGACACTATTGGAGGGACTTCAGAGGAAACCTTTTGTGGTGAATTGAGCAAGCTACCCCAGTCACCTAGTCAGTCACTGCAGTTGTGTCAATTAATCTTAAGGGTGTGAAATGGAAGGGTGAAAGGGGCATCTGGCCTCATCAAACACCACGTTCGCTCCCTGTCCTTTCATCCCAGTGATGCACAGCCCTGGCAAAAACCCACTCCAGCCACGAGTTCCTGTCGGAGATGCCATTGAGCTGGCCTGGGAACGAGAGAGGATGATAGAACATAACATCAAAGGGTCTTCCGTCTGCTTTGTGCCTGTGGACATTCCCATAGAGCAATGCGGATGAGAGACGGGTGTGTAGGTTTTATCAACCGAGTGGATTCTTTGCCGTTGCTTTGTTCCTGTTGTTCTTACTTGCACATTGATGTGACTGAGAAAATACCCAACGCCCCTTTCATTTCTTTCACTCTTCCGTCGAGTTAATTCATCTCCCTTTGGACAGATTATGTTTTTAATCCCTTTTATTACGCCTGGATCACCTGAGGTTTAGATACAGATTAGCTCTGCTTTTATAACATGCTAATGAACAGATGGAAAGGTCCAATTAAATTTAATCATTTCCTTTAGGTATATTTTGCGCTCTGCGGATAGTGCCATACCGTTTTAAGGCAGTGCAGAGAGGCAGATTTACTAGCTACTAAATACCCATCTAGCATAAATCAGAGTAGTCAAGAATAAACAAAAGCTTATTTGGTTGTCTCCATAGTCTAATAGAGCTCTTTTTTATAGGTTTTTACACTCAGTAGCATTTTAAGATATAAACTGGAGGCTCAAAGCAGGCTGAAGGTTCAGGGCAAGTCCACAACAGAACTAACACCACAGCAATGCTCAGTATGAAAGTTCAGAATAGGACTGCAGTCGATCTAAGATCAGTGAAGAGGTTCAGGATTAAGCCAGGGAAAAGTAAAGTTCAGTGTAGAGGTTCCGGACAAGGCCTGTGAAACGTGTGTGTGGGGGACACAAAAATGAAAATTCCTGAACTTGTTGCAAAAAAAAAAAAAAACCACCTTAAAATGTTATAAATCTTACAGCAAACACCCCCAGCATTTCTCCTTTGAAAGTACTCTTATTTTGATCTGATGCATTTGAGCCTAGATCTAGAGCCTCCTGTGATTTTTCCTGCATTTCTTCCACAATGGCAATTCATTTCCCCTTCAGTCTCATTTTTAATTCCGGGAACAAAAAGAAGTCACAAGGAGCGAGATCTGTCAAATATGGTGGATGAGGAACAATAACACATGGTTTCTTGTTATAAACTCCTTGGTTGATCATAAGACGGTGTGTGCGCAGGTGCATTGCCACAGGTACATTGTTGCTCATATCAGAAGCAGAGTTAAAGCTCAGTGAGGAGGTTCAGGATGAAGTCGAAGGTGAATCTGGGTGGCTGCCCTGGTGATTAGTGGCTAAAGGAGATGAGAGAAGGTGACGTCTCACTCAGTTAACAGCTGACAGATCCTGTCTCTCTATCAAATACACGGTCATGGATCACACACTCTCTCTGCTGACAGACATTACAGGGTGCCTTAGTCTCAGAACGGAGGAGGGACCAAGTAAGGATTGTGCTGTTTGCCTAGTCAGAATTCAAACAATAGCGTCCACCCTGCCAACACCACAAATATATACAAAGAGCCAAGAATTTGACAGCATGAGCCTCAAACTACTTAACACTTCCCTCGGTGATTCTTGTGGGAACTGTTCTACCGCACATTCAAACAAGAACTGGTCTAAAGGGGAACCAATGAAACTTGGTGTTTTAGTTCTGTTTGACCAATCTGCAGCTAAAGAGAAGACTGACAGCAGTTAGAATGATGACATGTATTTACAATTCAACAAAAAGAAGGGTTTGCCAGATTGGTGGTTAACCAGATCATTGCAGCAAAACAACTGACAGAATGGCTCGTGGACAATGGCTAATAGAGTTCATTAACCATAAGCTCTGCACCATGGACAAGTGATTCTTGATTTCAGCCGATTGCTGAAGAAGGAAGAATGAAATAGAAGCCAGCCAGCAGTGAGCAGGTACCATGAAAATTCCTGGGGATCCTAACGTCTTGCATCAAGAATGAGTGGGGATTAGCCTCCTGGAGGTTCCACAAGCATTTGTTTAGCATTTGATAGGCAGCCTATGACAAGGCCACGTATTAATCTATAAGCTTCCGACGTGTTCTTTTACTGAATCCTCTTTTCATGAGTTTGCCCCTGCCCTGTCATCACTGCTACATTCTAATAAAGATAAAAGTGAGCTTTGAAGGGCAGTGTGGGAACTCCAATCCCTCATCCTCTTCCTAATCTCTACACAGTTTGAATTTCCAATACCCCAATGTCATATCAGATTAAACCCCACTAATTATGCTTTCTCTCTCACTCCCCCTCCTCTCTCGCCATCTCTCACTTTATACATTTCCCCATTTTCCATTTTCTTCCTGTCTCATCATTGTACCATCTCTTGGACACGCAGGACACTGTTCGGAAACAAGATCAAGTCGGTGGCCAAGAAAGCCTTCTCAGGCTTGGAAGCCCTCGAGCACCTGTGAGTATCCCAGAATGCATTGCGGCCACTGGTGCACTCTGCCAAAAACAGATGCTTGAGAGGGCTGCTAGCAATTTAATAGCGTCTTTGTAAAAGGAGAAGAGTGAGGCTGTATTTTTTTTTTTTTTTTTTTTTTTACATAGCCAGCTGCTCAAAGTATTGCTCCAGCCAGCTTCAGCCTTTTCTCCCTTTGGGAGACAAACATTTTGTCAAAGAAATGGAATTTAGTCTTGGAGAAAGCAGCTTGAGGGTACAGATTTAGTAAAATACACTGGCCTCTTTTTGCCTAGACTAAAGTAAACTTTCATACAAATACAAGCTGAGATACATGTGTATACGTGACAGAGAATGCATGTATATTGTGTGTACGTTGGGGACGCTCCAAAATCATCCTTGTCACGTCTGAACAGAAACCTTGGCGGAAATGCCATCCTCTCGATTCTACCAGACGCCTTTAACAATATGAAGCACATCCGCACCCTGTGAGTCCCAGACATAGACGCACTCCCACATGCTTTTGACTCATTAAATTATAGTTATATTTTATTTTACTATTTAAATAGAGGCAAAATTGTGTGTTAATTCTCTCATAAAACTTACTCTTTGTGTCCCCAGCGAGATATTCAGCGATAGTTTCCTGTGCGATTGCCAGCTGCACTGGTTTCCTGAGTGGGTGGTGGCACGAGAGCTACAGTCTGGCATCCATGCCATGTGTGCACACCCCGAGAGCCTGAAGGGCACCAGCATCTTCCAGGCTCCTGCACAGAGCTTCGTTTGTGGTGGGCATCATTACATGTTCTGTTATATTACATAGTTCTGTCCTGATGGACTTAATTACTTGGATTAGGTGTGTTAGGCTTGGGTTTGGACCAGTCTCGACAGGAGAGTATGATCTGACACGATTTGACATTCAGGGAAATATAGGACTGATTGTTAGGAATATAGCCTGTGTATTTACAAGAAGGGGTGATACTCTTGCTCGGACCAAGAAACGCAAAGTTTTAGTCAAAAGTCATTACTTGAGAATACATATTTCCTTCAAATGGACATAAGAATACTTCAAAAAGTCCCCCAACTATACACGTTGGTGCCTTCCTCTGGGAAACTGAAGGAATAAAAAACATTTGCATATAACCATTCGATCACGGTCTCTCAGATTTAACAACACAGTAAATCTTACTAAATATAGCATACACAGATGAGTTTTGCAAGTCTGTATAACAAATCATTTTTGTCCTCATGTTAATTTCAACCGTGCATTTGTGCGTATTTTTCCTCCATAGACGACCTGCCCAAACCTCAGATCACGGTTCACCCCACACCCACAGCCGGTGTGTTAGGGAAAGACGTGCGTTTAACGTGCATGGCGGTAAGCAGCAGCAACTCACCCATGACCTTCACATGGCGGAAAGACCAGGAGCCACTGCCTCATGCTCACATGGAAAATTTTGCCTACTCCACCTCCAAAGACGGCACAGGAATCATGGAGTACACAACCGTCCTCCATCTGCGCAGCGTCAAGTTCGAGGACGAGGGCCGCTACCAGTGCGTCATCTCCAATCACTTTGGCTCCACCTACTCCAACAAAGCACGCCTCAGCATCAGCGGTAGGTTTTATTTTTTAAGCTTTAAAGAGTTGTAGCTCAGTATTCAAAGTCCTTATCTTCAGTATGACTGATTTTACGCTGTACATTGCACCAGAGTTAGCTATAATCTAATTTCATTAAAATAACAATAATAAATAAATAAACAAACACAAGAAGCATGAACCGGCCAAAGCATCAGCCATGGGATTAATGAACAGCTCCTTTGCTCCTGGACTTGTGGCCAGCAAAAGCACAATTTCAGTTTTCTGGTGCCATAGGTTCCTGTAGTTAGAGGGCGGAAAAAGGCCCATAGTGAAACAAAACATAAAAGCTTTATTTTTTTATTTATTTTTTTTTTATAATTGTAGCAGCGTATTTCCACATGTTGCTGTTTCAAATCACTTTGTCCTGATAGCACTTAAGTTCGGAACTTATTTGCTAAATTGAGGAGCGGACCAGGATCAGCTTCAGGACAGAAATGTGATTAGTGGCCCTCTTTTCTCCCTCCTTTCCTGACCGCTCTGTCCAAGCACATTTGGAACTAATTGATTTAGCGCCCGATGCTGTGCAGACTGTGACTGTATTACACAGCTTATCAGCCAGTCCAACAGATGCAAATTGGTTGTATTTGGAGATTTTATTCTATATTGATTTACTGCAAGTTTTCATGTATTTCCCAAATACGACTGAAATCATAGGTGCTTTGTGCAGGAATAAACTTAACCATGGTTAATTCACTGCTTCCCCCACCCACACACATACACAGTGCTGCCTTCATTTGTGAAGACCCCACGCGACCTCACCATCCGGGCTGGCGCAAAGGCCCGTCTGGAGTGTGCGGCAAAAGGTTATCCGCCTCCACAGGTTGCTTGGCAGAAAGATGGTGGCACAGATTTCCCGGCAGCCCGTGAGCGGCGCATGGAGGTGATGCCCGACGATGACGTGTTCTTCATAATGCACGTGAAGCCTGAAGACATGGGCGTGTACAGCTGCACGGCCAGAAACACTGCAGGCATGATATCTGCCAATGTCACCCTCACCGTGCTGGGTAAGAGTTGGATTTAAACACTTCTTCTATTGGTTCTTAGTTGAAAAACTGAGAGTCCTGAAAGTCCTGTTCAGTTTAGACACTGAAAGTAAGTTCTGTTGGGTTTAGTTGAGAAAATGCAAAAAAGTGCAGTTGGATTTAGTTTACACTAAATCATTTAGGGTTTTTAAAGCTACTGGGATTTGGCAAACCCCAGATACACTCCACTACATGAAAGAATGTTTTCAGTTTTGGTCTGGCTGGTGCAGCTGTGACCTTGTTTCTGGGGGTGGGGGTGGGGGGGGGGGTCAAAGGTGAAAGGACAGAGAAGAGGTCACAGAGAGGCTGAGGGACAGCACAGAGGACTTAAGCAGTGGGATATGAGTGTTTTTCTCAGGCTTGGGTTCAGCTGCTGAGTAACGCTGCAGGGGCAGTCTCAGGTTCCACAGTAACAGAGTGGCTGTCGGACACACAAACTAATCACCACCTTACATGACTACCTACAGGAAGCACAGGCAACATTCAGGCATGAAACCAAATCAGATACAACACTTGGTTGATTTGTGTCTAACCTTTTCTTTGGAAACTCATCACATGGAATTGGTTGGTTTTGCTCTAAATCCAAACCACAACTGTAGGGTAGCATATTGGGGTTTCCATCTACATGTTTTAGCCTGATCTAAACATTACCATAGTTTGTATGCACAAACTCTCTACATCTTTCCAACCCAGAAAGTTTAACAGGAAGCCAAAATCTTCTGGTGACCTGGGCCAATTTCAGTTCACGGGTTTGTTTATTTATGAAAGAGTTTAGCCCCTTCACCAAGGAACTTTAGAATGTTGCTTAGTGGTCAGGCATCAGTCATAACTAAAGGTTGTTTTATGTTATAGGTTGTATAACATTTTGTGTCTATAGTGTGTTCTGATTTTTCCATGACTTTGTAAATGGTTGCCACTTTTCTTGATGACATGATATTTGTCCAGTAGTTATTGTGGTAGAAACTCACAACTCTTCTTAATTTGTTTCAAATTTGTCTGTAATCTGTGACCAGCTGAATGACAGTCTCACTTCTGTCTCCATGTGATCCCTCAGAAATGCCCCACCTCCTGCAGGGGATGGAGGACCGCAGTGTGGTGCTGGGCGAGGCAGTGGCTCTGCAATGTAAGGCCATAGGTAGTCCTCCTCCGCGTATCACGTGGCTGCATGGGGGTGAGCCGCTGCAGCCCAGTGAGCGCCATCACTTCACCCAGGCCAACCAGCTTCTGGTGATCAGCAGCACCATGCCGGAAGACGCTGGGCGCTACACTTGTGTCATGTCCAACCCTCTAGGCACCGAGCGTGCCCAGTGTAGCCTGACTGTGATCCAGCGCCCTGGTGCCAGTTGTCACATGAACACCAGCTCTGGGGCGGTCACTATAGGCATTGTCGTGATCGCCGTGGTGACAAGTGTCGTGGTGACCTCTTTGGTGTGGGTTTGCATCATCTACCAGACGAGGAAGAAGAGCGAGGAGTGCAGCGTCAACACGGGTGTGTGGCAGAACACTACTTCTGTTTGGTTACTTGTCCTTTGAGGTGTGAAAATGCTAAATGTTTTTTCACGGTTTCTTCCAGATGAGACCATCGTTCCTCCTGATGTCCCAAGCTACCTATCCTCACAAGGCACTCTGTCTGAGAGGCAGGATGTGTGTATAAGAGTAGAGTCCAGTGGAGGATCCCAGCCAAGTGGCCACACTCACAGCAATGGTAAGCCTTCCTTACTACACATAAAAAATTAAACGCTATTCAAATCATTAGAACATGAACTCATCACTTCCTTCCTCCACCTCTCAGGAGGTTTTGATGTTCCAGTCCTGTGTGCTGACTGCATGGAAAACAGTAACAGTTACTCCAGGCCACCAGACTATTTCTGCCAGGGCATTACGCCTCATTCCGGCATGGAGTACCAGCAGATGCAGCCTCCATCGACCTTTAGCAGCCATAAGACGGGTGAGGGGCACTGTAACGGCACGCCAAACGGAGTCAGGAAAGAAGCGACGCCGACAGTGCACAAGAAAAACGGCGATAGAAAAGGTGAGGGAGAGAAAACGAGCTGTGGAGCTTCATTGCCCAATATCCGTGTGTCATACTTTTACCGAGTTTGATTCATTGTGTTCCGCCCACGGCTCGTAAATCAAGCAAAATGCTCACCGTCCATCATCGCTTGATGAAGGAGCCCTCTGTCCTGTCATCAGATGGGTGGAATGATTTAGTTTGGCTTGGTTTTATTAACACAGAGAGTGTGTGCAGCACATTCCATGGCCTCAGGGCCAAACAAGGGAACAGGCGAAAGTCTAAAAGGGAGAGTCAGAATCAGTTTATTGAAATGTAAACTCTAAAGGCTCTGGTATAGTTGGCCATATTTAAATAGGTGCAGTGATTTATACCGCATTAGTGTTATAATTTTAGCACAGTAATACCAGACTTGAGAGTTCAGCTATCAAAGTTTGATTGATAGAAATATGCTAAAACATTAAATACAATCAACAAGACCAATCTGAGAGCAGTTTTAATGGGCGGTATAGTATTTATACCTAAATACTTGAAATTAATCCTTCAGCCAGTGGAGCAGAACCAAGCACAACCAGGAGAATCAGGATTGTTCAATACTACATATACCCCATTACATGAAGTAGAAATTATCATAAAGTAGGTGTATGCTTAACTAGGTAAAACCTGTGCCAAATCAAATAAGCAGACCAGGTGATCCACCTTGGGCACCCTGAAGAGGGAGCAGCCAAAACAAGAACAACAACAACAAAACAATGTGTATGCTTGCTAAGTTAGGCATTATGGCCCAAAATCGTTTTTTTCTGGCAGGTAACCATCTGGGGGTTGCACAAGTCAGTGCTGGTCCCAAGCCCAGATAAAAAACAGGAGGGATGAGTCAGTAAGAGCGGATCCATTGTAGCGCCCCGTAATGGGATCAGCCAAATGGAGAACAAAAAAAGCACATGCTTACAAGTTTAGCTTTAGATTGCTAGGTTGCTTAGACTTTGAGAGACGGTTTATGCATGCACGCACGTTTGACAAACTGTGGAGAAACTAGTGAGGTCATGTGACTAATAATTGTATGACTGCCCACTTCCAAAGAGAAACAAATTCTAGCAAAAATGAAGCCATTTGATAATGGTCATGCATTGTATTGCATTGCACAAAAAACCAACACTAAACAATTTATCTCAGGTTTAGATTCTTACTTCATATCCAGAACGAACACAAATGGATTGTTGATAACTGAATATACATGGCAGATTACTTATTTGTGACTGTAGGCAACAGGCAATAAAAATTCAACTGAACTCCTAATTTTATTTCCTTCTCAGGGTCTGTGGCCAGCAGGGCGGGAACATCGTCTCCAAGTGAGAGCCACCACCGGCCGGTAAAACCGACCTCCATTCCCTCCACCTGCACGGACGCTGAGCTCACAAAGACTCTGTTACCCAACGGCCACACACACTCGAGTGAGACCGCCCCCCTCAGGCGGGCTAGTGACTAGCACCTCATGCAATACCAAGTGAAGACTTTCGTATTGCTATTTTTTGTATCATGTTTGCACTGTGAACTGCTACCTCACACCGAGGGGCGCACGAGGAGCTCGTCCTGCGTCTGATCGCGGAGTCTAGGCGTCCGGGTTTGAAGGCAAAGCTTGAACGAGGGGCCATTCATGCCCTAGTCCGAGCGTTACACCTGTATATAGTGTTTAAATCCTCCTCAGGGAGGCTTCGTTCACCGCTGCAAAAAAAAAAAAAGAAAAAAATAATATGTGACTTGCATTTGAAGCATGTTAATGTAGGGAATATTGTAAGATACAACAGAGTGCTCTAATGTTGGACTTTAAATTGTATATAAGAGTTTTCATATATATCTATATTATTATTATATAACTTTTACAGAAGAGTATTTGAATCTATTCTGTGCATGGTCCCATCAGAGTGATGCTATTTTTCCTCTCTTTTTTATAAAGCTCCCAGCCCTGGTGCCTTACAGCATGATCAAAGAACCTGCGAGTCCGTCGTACGTCTCTCGGGACGAGACTCTTCTGTTTTTCGTGAAATGGAAACGTGTTCCTGCACTTGAAACTGAGATAAACACTATCATCTCCAGCTACAGTCTTATGACACAGTTCATATTTGCTGGTGTTAAATAAGAGTAACGGTTTAGCCTCGGTTTGGTACAGTAAGATGGGGGTGGGGGGGGGGGGGGGGTTGAAGAAACGCAAATCAGCACTTTGGTAGAAATATTATGAGATTTAACACCATTCTCAAGATTTTAAAGGCGTGTAGGAAGGTTGAAATTTTGACTTTTTCACGAGAAAAAATACTGAAATGCTCAGCAGCCTACTTCACGATTCTGTTTCCTACTTCGCACGGCTGATACCTATTTACTGTGGAGGCTGAAACTGTGATTCTCATCATTTGCACAGACTTAAATATGGGGAAAAAATAAAAGCTTCAGCTCTTCCATTTGCTAAAGGTACCAAATGCTAGTTGTTAGCCACAGGTACAAATAAAATCTAAAATGTGGGCTAACAACAAAGCATTATTAGAAACGTCTTAGTGCATGAGAAAAGGAATAAAGATAAACTTTTCCTCCACAAGGAAAAGGCATTGTTATCTGTGTTAGCTGGTGTTCAGGAGCTTTTTCAGTGTCTACACACAGGGAATGGCCAGTATCTTCAGTAAACACCATTAGATAATGCTACGTCAACGTTACTGAACGCCTCATTAGCTAATACTAACTCTAGCCTCTTTAAACCAAATAATAGGTACTAAGCAAATAACTCAAATGTGAGGCTTTTTAAGCCTTCCCAATTTTTTTTTTTTTTAAAATCCACAGAAACCAAACTGAGAGAATGTTTTTTTTTTGTTTACTGTAGGAGTTAGCTAGCGATGTTACAGCAATTCTGTCACTCTCTTACCCAACTAACTGGCTAGACTTTTAGCTAACCAGCTAACTCGAAATGAAAAGAGCTTTGCTTCATGTTCTTCTCAGAAATACGAAAAAGGGTTTACCTGCTAATTTCCGTAGCTCGTGTGTCATAGCAGACTTTCTCACCTTCATTTCAGATTAATTTATTGAAACAAAACTCAAACGGCTGTACATTTGCAACGCTGATAATGTGACGTGTGGCAAGTTGACATGTCTATTAAAAAAAATCACATTCTTGCTCTTTGACGTCTGTTGTCTGAATTGTTGTCCGAAATGTCCCAGTGTGGTTATACTAAACATGGACACTCCAGGAAGGCTACTCGGCCGCTCTGCACTAAGTTTAACGAATTTAACTGATATAAAGGCAGCCGGAACCTCATAAGTCATACAGAAGACATCCTCGTGACTACAAGGACAAACCAAGGTTCTTAATCCACAACTGCTCAGCTTGACGCTTGAGCTCGTTTCTGCAAAGTCGTTGAGCTCTTACATGAGCAAACACCAAGCGCGATCTTAGTTCCGTTGCAAAGCGAACATTTGCTCTCTATCAGGATTTAACATTAGTCAATGTTTAAACTGAACTAATGTGTATGTAGATACAGTTCCCTAATGTTCTGTTTGCTAGAAAGAGCTATGATCAAACAAGCAATGTTACTAAAGTCTGCCACGGCTGTTGATCGTTCAGGTCAGCAAATGTTTGCATTATGATCAGTTTTTCCTATTTATTTTGCATGCTTGATGTGTTTTCAAAATGAATGCACTTACCATGTTTTGACAATTTTCACATGGAGGGATGTACAGCTCCTGCACTGCACAACTATAACACACAGCTATTAAAAATAATACATACATTAAAAAAAATACGGTGCTTTCGGGATTCGACAGGATAAAAATCAAATCTTTCACATTACAACATGACTTCAGCGGCTTTGCTTTGATCAAGACCTGTGGAGTCACCTCTCAGCTTCTCTTCTTGGTTTCCCTATGTGTGCTGTTGTTCAACCTCATAAAGTTATCTAAATGCCCTGGAGCTGCAGCATGCTACCCATATTTTTTACTGATACTTTACATAAATCTCTCCTGGAAATGACTTGTCTAGGTTATGTTCGCTGCTAATAAGCAAACAAGCAAGTCTAGACTCAAGTCTTGGACTCAACTGTATAGACTGTAGACCTGCCCTACCTCTCTAGCTATTCCTAAATGCGTTCCCAGTTATGCTTACTGTCTGCCCTGGACTCCAATCTTTACAGCTTAGTTTATTTTCCAGCTGACAACTGATTTATTTGACCAAAGATTGGGTTCACTAAGGTACCTTCAAACAGCAAACCATTCTTCAGGACTGGAAGAGGTTTCAATTCAACCCTCTTACATAAGGACTTCGTCGTTAGCTCTGGTCCAAACACTCAATGTGTGTCCCGTTAGCACTCTTACAAGTATGTCAATCATTTTATAAAATGGCCCCAATGCACAGACAAATATCTTCATACTCAGAATTTTTTTTATGGTATCCACATAAGGGACCCTTAAGTCAGGTTTAAGAGGTCACAGACGTAAGATTTAAATAATTGTGTGATGAAATAAAGCAAAAACGTAGTTTTGTTTCTGTTTAACCTTAAGAGTGGGTTCAAGTTAAGCACGCTAGAAAATGAAAGTATTGAGACGTTTCAACTATATCAACTATAAGGCATAGAGGTGCTTATATCCTTACGGTAACTGCTTCTTCAATCAAGTGCACTTACTTTTAATAAGGCATTCATTTTGAGTGCTGTTACAGTCTCAGATTAGGCAATGAACACATCTGTAAATATTAAGATTTAGGAAACTGATGGCTAGTGGCTGCATTTGAATAGTGGTGAAAGGCACCAGACATCTCAGAAATCCCCATACAAGTGGGAGACTTAGAACTCAAGTTTCGCAGAGAGTGTGAGAGTATCACATTAACTTATTAAATATTCAACAGTAGTGCAAGGTTAAGGAGTAACGAATCATAAATCAGTACCTTTTCTTGATTAATCTTTTTCTTAGCGAAAGATTCACTCATTAAACAGAATTTGCACACAAACCTTACTCAAATTCAAAGCATGTTTGCCAAAGAACTTTGAATCTGCACCTGTGAATTATATAATGCACTATTTTAGGAGTTTTGCTATTTCGCAATCATGCTTAAAAGCTTATTACGCTGATGATATCCCACAATGCTTTGAAAAATGCTGGCACGCAAACAGTGTAGCCTGCTAAATGATGTGATATTTGTAAGAAGTAGGTTACAGATCAGAGTTGTAGAGAAGTCATAATATGCATTAAAAAAAAAAAAAAAAAAAAATCACACACATGAATATCTTTATATTAAACCCTTTTTAATAACTCAATCTGTGCAGCACCAGCACACTTCCAGGTCAAACATGATCATGGTGGCAGCGCTGTCAAAAAAAGAATCTCGCTGTAAAAGACCTTGAACTTGGAGTGAATAGTTAAAATCAATGCACTGTGTTAGTGAAGAATGCAAGTTCCAGGGTACCAGCGAGTCCTCGAGTGCCAGCGCCCCAGTACAAGACCTTTAACCTGATACTTCAGGTTTAATATCAAATGTATGGGTCATTTTCTTATTGACGGCATCGGGGTCCAAAGTCCTATAGGAGCATGCGACGCACTTTCTCGTAAGCTCCAAGGAAGATGAACCCGCCCACGCTGATGAAGGTCATCCTGGGGATGCTACCGGCGAAGAGCCTGCGGAGGAGTTGAAAAGGAAAGATGAAAGTAGAGGCCATGATACAATTACATCTTCCTCAAGAGGTCAAGAAGTGTCGAGGTAATCATCTGGTCAGGAGACTATCGCAGGGACACTGGGGGTCACAGTGGGAGTGAGGCGGGAATCCACCTAGTCAATCACAGGGCAAAACACACACACACACATTATATAGCTAGGGGCAATTTAGAATAGTCAGCGCATCTACCAGCATGATTATGGGAGGTAGGAGGAAGCCAGGGAACCTGGAGGAGGACCCACATGAACATGGGGAGAACATGCAAACTTCACACAGACAGTAACTCGAGGTCAAAGATCGAGCTGATGCTTTGAAGCATTAACACTACATGATGCACTGGAATTAGTCATTTAGAGCTTAAAAAATTCCACTCCGGTAGCAAGAACCAAATAGTTGCACATCTGACATGTTTTGTAAAAGGTTCTTGCAATATTTGCAATAATTTTTTTGGTTAGCTCAAGGGCCGATCAGGGAGGAATGTGCACCGTTGATTTTGGAGGATGCATCAGGCCATGAAAGTGCGTCTGTTCCCCTTGGGGCTCTTTTCCATGCAGCTGCTTTTGGTATTAGCACTGGCCCTCAGGGCCTCTCCACATGACGGATAGCCAGATGACATTCACACACGTCCCTCAAGCATGCAGCCGCCCCCGCCTCCCTCTCTCCCTCTCTCTGACACTCATTGTCTTTCTCATCGTCCGTATTCCCGCCTGTCTCTCTTGATCTTTGTATATTTAACCCTGTTCAGATCTTTTCCAAAGGTTTCAAACCTCAGCCAAGTCTGAATGGAAATGTGTACTGTGAGCCCACATGTTGGAAACACCTGTGGGGATGAGCAAGGTCAGAAAGCAAGGCACGAGGCAGTTTATGAGCCTCAATTTAGAACAAGGGTCACGAGTGACCCTGGCATGCCCACTAATACATCAGTTTTGTCAACTGCAAAGCTGTACAAGGTGCCAAGCATGGCAACTATCGCTCAACTATTCCTGTCATTCGCAGAATCCTATATGTGTCTCTCAGGATCATGTGTTTGCAGGCCTTCGATGCTTATTAGCAAACAAGATCATCTCGGAATAAATTAGCAAGTGGTTATATGTGTACGGGCTACAAGCTGTGAAGGAGAGGACTTGCCTTTTGAGTCTGCAGTGGTAAAATGGAAACTATAAAAGCCCTCTGGAAACGTAACCTCAAACTAATACCACCAGGTCAGATAGCATGCGAAAACTTCCTGCCAAGTGGAAAGACACGGATTCCAAGTAGCCCATGATGACAGCGAAAGATCCCTTGACTCAAACCTTGTGTCAAGTGAAAAACCATGATGTCATGCAGGATTTGAAAGAACACATGACAAGCCAGTCATATTGAGGAAATCATATAATGTTTAATTCTCCTGCAATGATTATTAGACATGCCCTTTCGTTTGGTTTCTGTGCTCCTTGGCAATAGGTCAAGTGAGTCAGAGAGCTCAACTTTCACATTTCCTGCACCTGTTCACTGATTCAAACCAACGTCATCACATCCAGTTATGAGTTGGCATATCTAATCAGGACATGTATTAATGACTGTTGAACTATTCAGCATTTCCCATAGAGGCCTGGACCTGATCTGAACCATGACTCAGGCTTGGGAAAAGAGGGATTTAGACAGTTCTAAATTGAAAGTGTAGACAATATTGTCTTTAGGAAAGCTCTGAGCTGGAAATTCTACTCGATTTGACCATGTACATGTGAAGATTCAAAAAAAGAAGCACAAATTCAGTCTCTGAGAAATAAAGAGACCAAACAGTTCTTTCCTTGTCACTGGGGACAAACTATCAAGGGTGCATTTTCTGAACCTTTTGTATTCATCATTGGTCCATAAAATAATATACATTTAAAAATAAATACTTTGCACCTTTGATTCTTTAGTTTAAATAAAGTTCTGTCCATTCAGAACTTCAGTGTCTTGGGTTTTATAAATCCTATAAATCCTTTACTTTCCTGCTCTGTTCAAGAGAACTCTGGTGAGGCATTTTTAGACCAACAATGTAAAGGCAGAATGACCGTAGAAACAAGACGGAAACCACATCAACATTAACCTCATGTATGTTTAATGATAAAGAAAAGACTCCTCCAAAACAATTACACTGTAATTACACTTAACGCCAACCGCACACTGAACTTCATGCTGTAAAATGTCAACGCTTGTGAAGACATTTAGGCATACTGTAATGCGTTTTAACATGTTTAAGACAGAATCTGTGCAACTTTTGACAATTACGGGTACTGAGGAACATATGGTGCCTTGGAGCAAGGGGCGATACAGATTTCATACACAAGAAAGATGTTAAAACTGCAGGCATGCCAGCATACCTTGGCTCGGGCGACTGAGTGGCTCGGGCGACTCGAGTAATAACACCGGCATGACCTTACAAATGCTAGGAAAATACAAGTACAGTATTGCAGTGCACAGTCATCAAAAGTGTGACTGCTGCAGTCAGGAGCTCAACCTGGAGACCTAGGGGCGGAGCTAAACATATGGAAGCACTTTCTGGCTTGACTCGACTGCAAATGGAGCCATTACCATAATTACAGCTTTGAAGCTGGTCAATTTGTACAAGGCACTCAGCTGCAGGAGGGCCTGCGCTCTACCACTGAGTATCTGTCTCAGCCACTTTTCCTCTTACCACTGTTCTGTCGCTGTTCAAACTTTTTCCAGTTTCTATATATCAGTAT
This sequence comes from Hemibagrus guttatus, assembly GCA_033459395.1. Taxonomy (NCBI): domain Eukaryota; kingdom Metazoa; phylum Chordata; class Actinopteri; order Siluriformes; family Bagridae; genus Hemibagrus; species Hemibagrus guttatus. The sequence continues at coordinate 17,288,516 of JAUCMX010000023.1, read as the reverse complement.
TAAAGTTTAAAGATGTTTTCTGAGTACAGAGGACCCGTTTCAGGGGCATTTTTTCACATACACATCTAATGAAAATGCTGCTAATGCCTTACTGTCCACAGACTCTTAACAGGAGAGCAGGGCAACAAATTATTAAATAAATATGAGCAAGTGAATGAATGAATCGTTGTCGTTGGACAGACACGCACAGTTCCGTCGGCAATTTAAGTGCCTATCTTGGCAGGTGTGTATGCATGGCTCGTACTCACCCAAACACACCTCGACACTTCCACACCTCGTACAGCACTAGAGGGATGTTTCCACTGGCTGTGGAAGTACCAGCCTGTGAAAGAAAGACAGCGAGAAAGCATGTATGATCTATGTTCTGTGCTGTCTTGCACATAAACGCACTCGGCCAGGTTCGCTCCAGCACAAGAAGTCTCTTTCATTAACACAGGTGAGGAATTTCAGTTAAGAGGGTAAACAGGAGGAGAACGGCCAGACCCAGCACCTTCGTTTCCTCCTTTTCCCACTTCGTTCTGTCATTAAGCTCTGTGATGAGACACAGGTGCAACACAACGGAACCGAAAATGTTGTTGGCACAGTATTTCTTAGAAACCACTCGATAAAATAACATTTGTTTTATGTTCTTTCCAAATTTACATAATATGAAGCGGTTCACAATTCACCTCATTTATAGCAGCGAGCTGTGGGGTGCATTTACCCTGGGAACAAATGAGGGTGAGATGGAAAATACCATGATCGACATAAAAATGACACTCAGCTGCATAAAAGTTGTGAACTCTCCAATATTAACGGACTTTCCTTTCCCCCATCTCTCAATGGTACTGTTTCAGCTTTCGTCCCGTCTCGCTAACATGGCACACCTGCTTTCTGTCAGGGTAAATGGACAATGTTTCTAGTTAAATGATGTGAAATAAAAATCTGTCAAAAGTATGTTTGGCTTAGCGGACAGTAAATATGTGCATAGTTAACAACAGTTTACCAAATTTGGTAAAAAACTTAATTTAATGATTTTAGACGAGAGAGAAAACATGCAAAAATGTAGGCTGGAAAAAATTTTTTTTTCAAAAAACCAGTAAGTGGGTTTCATGGGAACAAATGTGAACACTTGGAACATGCTTTAATCAAACAGAATGAATTAACCCAATTTTAGTCATATTAATATATCGGTGTACCTCAGGGGCCAATTTGAGGTCTTCTGCTCTTGTTAAAAATTTCTACATTCTGTAATCCCAATCTGGGAAATAATCAACATGTT